>PVIU01000821.1:0-263991 GCA_004026605.1 Ondatra zibethicus
TAATGACCAAGCAGGGACTGCGTGCCTCCTGCCCCTTGCCCCAATTCTTCCTCTATTTAAACCCAGAAGATTGACCTGGGCTCTTATTCCACTCTCCATAAACCATACTGATTAAACCTCCTTTCTCTGCTTCTCACCTGTACTCTCTTAATTGGGATCTGGAGTTGGGAGTTTGTCCAGCAGCTTGGACCTCCTGAAGGGAGAATGTGTGTACTAAAACTCTGTTTAACAGCGAGATGGTCACTCTTTGAGGAGCCCTTAAGGCTTCCCTCTCTTGATGGATCTGACTGAGTATTTTATGAGGTAGCCATGTCAGTGATGAGACCACAATTTCCCTCCTGTTTAAAATGCTTAACACCCCAGTTCTGAGAAGCTGTCCCTGAAACTTGTCACTGCTCCAGATCTGCCTTAAATTTCCCGGTCTCCTTTTATCCTCATAGTCATAAAAAATAAATAAATAAATAAATAATTTAAAAGAATAAAAATCCTTCCTTTGAGGCATCTCTTACTGAAGCAAATAAGAGTTATTACCGGACCTTCTCCCCGAGGCTGTTTTGTTCAGGTTTGCCTGTCTAAGGCACCCAATAAGAGGAAATTTGGGGAACAGAGCCACTTTGCTTACTGCGGGTCACTCTTAATAACCTGAGAAGGTCAAGAGCTTTCTCATTTAGCAGGGTTTGCAGGAGATTTCGCTAAGTGACAGGTAGAGGTAAGATTTCAGTTAAAAGCCCAGCTTCCTTCTGCCTTTGTTCATACGCAAAGTGCACTGTGAGAGTGAGGGCGTCTGCCCCGCAGATCCTCACTCTTCGCAGGGAACCAGGCTTCGCCGGGAAGCCAGAGCTGTTCTCCTGGCTACTGTCTGGACTGCTGTCCACGGGAAGTAAGGCCACTTGCTGGTCCAGGTGATGATCAGCGAGATGGCAATACCAGAAACTTTAAGGGTTGATGCTAGAGAAACCGGGGTCCCATTTTTGTATTCTTCATCTCATCATAAAGAATTTAAGAAAGAACAAAGGACAGGAAAGAACTAAGGAAGGACAAGCTTAGTTTAAGTTTGAAAGTGAGAAAACAGCAGGCAAGCTGGACCTCTGGGCAGCTCTCAGGATGGGGGGAGATGGAAGAGAGGAAGAAAGAATGTCATGCTTTTTAAGTTCGGTGTGTAGGTCAGCCGAGAGCCTCATAGCCAAAGAGCAATTGCTTGGCAAGATGTAGGGGTCAGGTAGGGTAAAGGAAAAAGTGAGGAAGTGGTCAGGAGAGCACGTTCAGGCTCCGGTCAATACCGGGGGGGGGGGGGAAGGGGGAACGGAACAGTTACTTTTTTACCTAGAAAAGCAAAGCAGGCTTACCTAAGCCACAAGGTGGTGGCTTTGGAAGAATGTCCGGGCAAGAAGGTAGATGGCATAGTTGGTATAACAAAAGTGTTTTATTATGCTGACAGTCATCACACAAGGTTCAAACTGTAAGTTCCTAATTACCGCCCTAAGCCTATCTCACCAAAGTTGCCCACCTTTGTGTCGTATCTTAGCTGAAGGTCAGGTCCAGTCTCTGACAGAAGTCCCTGAGTCTCCGAAGGTCAGGAACCCCGGGGGATTCTCTCCAACCACAGGGCACATCAAGGAGGCGTCTCTTCAGATGTGCAGAGCAGAGCATTGCTCTTGGTCTCTACTTATATACTGTCCAGTGGGTGACATGGGGCCCTAGGACTGTGTCTGGTTGTCTTGAGTGAGTGCTGTCATTGAATTCTGGTTATCAGCTGCAGCCTTGGGTGTAGTGGGAATCCTGACTAAGCTATTTTTACATGTCTAAAAGGCATATTTGTACTATGCTCACTACGAAAGTGACTACATTGTTGGGCCAGTGGGGGGGGGGAGTCACACAAGGATGGGGACAGACCACCAAAGTCTAATAAACCAGAAGCAAACTGTATTCCAGAAACCAGAATCCAGGAAAAAAATAAAAAATAAAATAAAAAATCTCCATGGGGCACAGAAAGCTTATCAGCTAGCTGAGACCACAGCCAGAGATGGATTTCGTAAGACCATGGCAAAGGCCGGTTTCTGAACCTTGCTGGGGCACCAAGCATTAGGTCTAAACAAAGGAATTTTTACAGTCTCAAAGGAAAACTCAGATACAGACTGCCTTGCTGTTGTTGATCTCCATCAACAGAGTTTTTCAGTGTTTGTACTTAATCTATTGTCTTCCTTGGTACTTCCAGGTAGTGTTTACTGAAGCCCTGTGTTCTCCCATTTGATGCTACCAGTTTCATATAGCAGGGAAAATGCATAACCCAGAGGTCATATATCTATCTCCTGGAAGTTAACTCAGCTCGCATCTGTTATTAATCAAGGATGGCCGGGGGTCCTTAGGCTCTCAATTTGCAGAGAGATGCTTCAGCCTTGTAAATAGCGCTATGGACTGACTGAAAAGCAGAGTAACCCACTGTTAATAGTTAATCCTTAAGCTGCTGAGAAAGCTGCTGACAGCCTGTTCTCATTCTTCTAGTCTTACAAATTTCTATTTATTTATCTATCTATCTATTTATTTATTTCTACTTTCTTATTTCTGGGATCTACATTTTTATAATCTTTTTTTTTTCCTGGTGTTTTGAGACAGGGTTTCTCTGTGTAACAGCCCTAGCTGTCCTGGAACTAGCTCTTGTAGACCAGGCTGACCTCAAATTCACAGAGATCTGCCTGCCTCTGCCTCCCGAGTGCTGGGATTAAAGGTGTGCACCACCATCGCCCAGCAACATTTTTATATTCTTATTCTTGGTCCCCTCATAAAGCAAGAGTAGGTTTTCTGGGAATCATGAGTATATCATTTAAAGGATAATTATTCTTCCAATCACTTTAGATGGCTTTTGGTGATCAATCTTCCTAATGGATGGTCTCTTGGTAAGGTGATTTAAAAGTCCAGTTAAATTTATTGTTGTTACTTTAAATTTTGTTTTGGATTCATCCTATTTTTATGTCTATGAATCTTTTACATTCATGTATGTATGTATGCCATGTGCATACCTAATGCCCATGAAAGTCAGAAAAGGGCTTTGGATTCCCTGGGACTGGAGTTACATATAATTGAAAGTCATATGTGGATTCTGGGAATCAAATCTGGGTCCTCCATAAGAGCAACAAGTGCTCTAAACTGCTGAGTCAACTCGCTAACCCAAAATTAACTCTTCTTTTTTTCCCAAGACAGGGTTTCTCCGTAGCTTTGGTGCCTGTCCTGTAACTAGCTCTTATAGACCAGACTGGCCTCAAACTCACAGAGATCCACCTGCCTCTGCCTCCCGAGTGCTGGGAGTTCCTCATTAACTCTTAAATGAGGAAACACCAGTAGTCATATCTAAATCCATGGCCAGAGGTCAAAAGAGCCTATTCTTTAGCCCAGAAGCGAAACCTCAGCAGAACCTTCCAAGACCACTTAAAGTCTAGAATAGGAATCCTAAAATCTAGAGCAGAAATCCCCAAATCATTCAGCTGAATCTGGAATAGATATTTATTTACGAATAGATACAGTTTTGTTTCTACCATGAAACTCCAGAGATCTGATTCCAAAACCATAAAGACAGAAAAGATGAGTAGGTCTGGATGGAGGTGGTGTGGGTGGGGACCAGGGGAGGGTCGACCATAGGTCTGCAGGTCAGAGTGCTCATTTAGGAGGTATGAAAACAGAGCTCCATTATAGCATCCTAAAGAGAACCGAGGACATTTTCTGCTTCTAGCTGTGGAAAGAGTTGGAACTACTCACTTCCAGAGTCACTGCCCTTCAGTTGCCTAGCGAGTTTCTATCTCTTGCTTTCATCATTGACATTAAAACAATAACCTTGCTGGGCCAGAGCTTCCCTGCAAGTTCCTCATTCCTGAGCCGACTTTCTATCTCCATGACTTGGAACAAACATACCCTGTCCTTGTCTGTAAAACAGGGGGATATCTTAGAGTCTTGACTCTGAGAGATCTAACATATTGAGTTTTCCATTTAGAGAGTGGGAGGGAAGGACATATTCTTGTTCTCTTCTAAATGTAGCAATAACATAGATTTGAGGGTTTCAGGATTGAAGTTGATGATTGCTGGATTGATATCCGTCCTGTGTTTAATATGTGTATGTCTTTCTGCTAACGGGACCAAGGATATTTTAGGGAAGGCTGGACATGGACACATACCTCAAGAAGGTGTGGTCAAGTAGAATAGGTAAGGTGCAGATCTGTACTTTTAACAGTTCGAGGTAGAAAGTGCAATTTAAAAAAGAGAGTCTCAGCCAGGTGGTGGTGGCACACGCCTTTAATCCCAGCACTTGGGAAGCAGAGGCAGGTGGATTTCTGTGAGTTCGAGGTCAACCTGGTCTACAAGAGCTAATTCCAGGACAGGCTCCAAAGCTACAGAGAATCCCTGGCTCAAAAAACGAGAGAGAGAGAGAGAGATTCTCGTGTGTGTGTGTTATACATGTGTTTACGAGTCCATGCATATGGAACTCATGTGTATATGTGTGCACATGGAAACCAGGGGTTGGTCTGAGTGTCTTTCTTGTCTACATGTGTGTCTGTGTATGGGGGGATCTATGTGTGACATATGTGCATGTGGAAGACAGAGACAGATATCCAACCCATATTAATCTCCACCTAATTTCTGAGATGGGCTCACCCAGTCAGATAGACTCACTAGCCAGCAAGTTCCAGGGACCTACCTGCCTCTGCTTTCTAGCCCTGGGGCACAGACATGCACTGCCGTACCCGGCAGTATATGGGTGCCAGGGATCCAAACTCACAACCTTTTGCTTACAGCACCTCCCTAATAGAGGCAATAGGTTGTTTTGATTCATATTTTTATCCTTTTCTTATGATATATAATTCAGACCCCCACTGTCTCCACTTGAGATCAGAGAAATGGTTACTTGACTTTTTTCTGACACTGAGCAGGTACCAACCCTGTGTCATCAGTGGGCTGGCAAAAATACCAAGCATATAGAAAGGATTATATCTGCATGGAAAGACAGAAATAAAATCGCTTTAAAAGAAAATCAAAGGCAAACTGTGGCAAAGGGGTTCCTGGATACAAGGGTCAGGCAATAGTCATGGGTCGAAAATAAGAAACAAAGTTACAAGGTTTTTGAGACCTGGGTATAGACTGTCTACCTAACAGCACAGCTATTTAGCTACAGCTCATTATTGCCAATCAGGGATGGGTGTTTAGGTAACTAGATAATATCCAGATTATCAGGGTAAGAGCTAAGTTTTTTAATTTGTGCATACTGAAAACTACTTCTTAATACTCTTGTACAGACTAGGTACATCATCAGCTTTCGGATGCTGTGTCAGGATACACGAGAACATCAACATCTAAGAAGGAAAGTTTGGGCCCGCAGTTTGGGGAATTTCAGTCTGGGATCAATTGAACTCCTTGCTTTGGTACTTGGCTGGGACCCAAACATCATGGCAGAAGAGAATGCCCCTTACTAGAGGAAAACAGGAAAGAGAGGCTATGGTCACAATATCTTTTCAAAGGGCTTTCTACCAACGACTTAACTTTCACCAGGGTCTGCTTAAAGGTCCATTCTTTTCCAGTAGTGCCACAGGCTCTTTAAAACCTCAGTTTTGGGATGTCCAGGAAGGACACTGAAAATATTCAGTGGGTCTGAGCTGGCCGGAGATCCAGAGATTTACCACCTGGCATCTTCTGGCCTCTGCTAAGGCAATAGGAACTTAGAATCAGAAACCTCAGTGAAGATTTTGCAAAATGAAGAACATCAGACAGGTTTTGTAGACTTTACATGGCCAAAGGGCCTTCCAAGTAAGGGAAGGAAAATGTGGTATAGTTATGGACGTGAGATCCTTAGGGCTATGAAAAGGACTCTGGGGACAGAAGAGAGGACATGACGAAGGGTCAGGGGCATGCCATACACAACAGCTCAGAGCCATCAAAGCTTCATTCTTCATAGTTTCCCACTGAGAACGGTAGCATCTGCCTCCATGCACGGCTGGGATCCAGTGTCGACGTGGCTCAGGGTTGTTCCTGGCTCCCAGACAGACCCTTTGAGGAGTGCAGGGTCTCTCTGTTCTTTAATATGAAGTGTGGGCTTTGTTATCTCATGCTGTGATGCTCGCAAGGGCTGCCTCTTCCTTTGCCTCTTCCCGTGTTTAAAGACTACATCTTCGTTTATTTATTTATGGAAGCTAAACGTTCGGAAGCATACAAAGAAGAAAATAACAATCTGTGTTCTCACCACCCAGAATTAATTATGGCAGCTTTGCGTTTGCACTCACTGTTCCTGCCCCCTCCTACTTTCTAAAAAAGAAAAAGAAAAAAAAAATCCTTCTTGGTTTTGTAAATGTGATAGCGTGTACATTATAAAACCCTTACAAAGGGGAGACCCCTTAGGGCAGTGAAGCATGAAAATGGAGGAGAAACATGTATGGCCTACTGTTATCAATTTAGTTACTGATGGGTTGGTGGTACAGCTCAGTGGTGAAAGTGTGTTCTTAGCAGGCACAAAGTTGCAAGGCCCATCCCTCAGGCTGTTTAACCTGGGTTCCACAGCACGAGCCTGTTATCCCAGCAGTGGAGGCAGGAGTGTCAGAAGTTCAAGGTCATCGCCACCTCCACAGCAAGTTCAAGGCCAGCTCAGGAATACGTGAGATCCTGTCTCAGAAATAATAAGTAAACACAGTACAGGTCACTTCAGGGAGCTTCATGTGTTTTACAAAGAATGGAGGCTTACTGTGGGGTTACTATAGGGCTAAGTAAAGGAACACAAATAAGGCAGATATCCAGGGTGGGCGCTGGCACATGGTGTTTAGTGAGGTCGGGCTATAGTTGTCAGAAGTGGGCTCTACATGAGCAGGTAAAATTCTGGTTAATTCTGGAGCACTATAGAGGAATTCCTGGGCTGCAGTTATTTGAAGGTGTTATTCAAGTTGGACCCAGACTTTAAGGTCTGCTTTCTTCCCCACTGTGTCTCTTGTGCCATACTAGGAAATGGGGAGATGACCATGACCCTTGGGATTTTGAGGTCCTCGTACAGGAGGAACTACTCCAGGGACCAAGAAAGCCACCAAATGTTAGTCTGTGTCCTGCCTGCTCCTCTCTGCCACTTCCTTGTCTGCCTTCCTGAGCTCCTGTTCTCCCTGGTTTGAGCTTCAGCAGTTGGAAGACCCAGAAAGTACTGTCTTCCTAGCTACACTATATATAGCCTTTTCTCTCTCCCTGAGGTGTGCACAACCTGATCTCAGAGTTGACATCTGTCTTCACTGGTGACTTGAGAAAGAGGTACCCATGTTCCTGGCTGACATGTCAGCTGCCATTGGATGCAAGTTAACTGTTAGATAAAGGCCTCTGTACCTGGAACTCATTATAGTTTTAAATCCATTTTGCAAAATCCATTGTGTAGCTCTCTGAACCAGAAGCAAAAGCTTTGGCTGCTTGGTGAGAAACCCTTTTGCCCAGTGATTGAAAAAATCTGGCACTGCCAAGTTCCTTGAGCTTTGCAAAAATTCGCTACAGCGTCACTTTGCCATAAAACAGGTGTCAAGCAGAGACTTCCTGTGTGTATTTACGATCATTATGTTGTATTAAGCAGTCACGTTGCATTCCAGAATGAGAACAAAAGTGCTACCTGGCCCTCTACCTGCAAGACAATTAAATTATTGTCTGGCATGTTTATAGCCCTAGGACCAGTAATCAGCTTTTAGCTTGAATAGCAGACGTGGTGTTACAATGCAATGCTTTTCTGAAAGGTTCGTACTTAGCATTTGCATTGGATAATTTAATTTAAATAATACCGAGGGAGCACAGTTACACTTCCTGGCAAGTGTCAGACTGAAAGGACCGAATGTGTTGTACAGCCTGTTTTGTTTGTTTGTTTGTAAACAATTCATTATTCCTGAATGATTTCCACTTCCTAGTTGTTAAGCTCTGTTACTCGTGTTGCATAAACTAGAAAATGGTGGTAGCCTCAAAAGCCACAATGTTTCTGTTTGCCTTTCCTTCCTCCCAGGGAAACAGTATCAGAGCAATCTTTAAATTTTCATGGTGTTGTGAAAGTTCCTCGCTGAACCATTAAAAACATGTCCCCAAAGAGAGCTTTGTGTTTGTGTGTGCATTCAAGATACCATTATATATTAAAGATCCATTTTCTGATAGCAGTCTCTGTTCTGGAGAACATTTGGTAATTTTAGTAAAAATATTTGCTGCTGCAACAGTGGATCCCCAAGTTAATGTCCAATAATTTTACAAACCAAAGTGAATACATTGTAGCAAAAGGCACTTCTTGCCATATGCCTTCCAAAATATAGTTTGTTGGGTCTCCTCAAGATTTTCCTTTATAGAAATCTCTGCCTACCAGACCAGTTTGTTGACTCCTAGGTAAAGTATTCCAACCAGAGTCCATTAATGTCCTTAACCCCCTTTTCCCCCTCCTCCTCACTATCCATGGAGAGAAAATGCTCCCCCACATGGTCCTGTCTGTGAGATCCCAGGAGATCCTAGACCTTAAAAAGAAAGTAGATGTGTTCTTTCTCTGATTTTTTTTCTTGTTTTCTCTGTTTTCCACAACATTTTAAACTTACCCATTTTGACCTACCTGTGCTTTCTCTGGATTAAAAGTGATTACAGTCTGGCGAGATTCTTCATCCTTCTGTGTCTCCTTGTTCTCAAGGCCTGCCTTTGCTTCCCAACATGGTGGCTGGATGCAAATTAGTCTATGGGTGCCTTCAAAAGAAGTCATTGTGCTGGAGAATGACATTTTCTGACAGTCCCCTTGTAAAAATAATTAAGTAAAGGACATCTGTACCTACTGCTGTTTAGGATACTGGAAACACCCCTGGGGGAGATGAACTCACAGGTAGAGATCTGAATCTTTTCTCTAGTTTCTTTGGTGACAGAATAATGGCTGTGCACAAACTGCCTTCCTTTTCAGCCCCATCTTTACCTTTTCTTCTTCCCTCTTTCCTTCCTTTTGCACACTTGTACAGTAGAATCATTGCTTTAAATATAGGGTTTGTTATAGATGATTAATATTTCTATTCTTCTATCTGAGGTGTAATGCAATGTTTGGCTGTGTGTGTTGATTGTGGAATGATGAAGTCAACTCAATTATCCTACTTATCTCAGATCATTTTATGGTCAGAACATATAAAATCTACTCAACAATATCTGAATATGTAGTATGTTATATGTTATTGGTGCCAACAGGCCCCCAATAACAGTAGCTCTCTGAAAACACTCCATCTACCAGGCTTTGTCTCCCTTGCATCCTTTGCCACGTGTCGCAGGCCCAGTGTTCTGCTCTCAAGAGCTTCTGAGAGCGCACAGGGTAGGGACAAGATCATACTGGCCTATTCTGTCTCTGTGTTCAGTGTGTTCCAGGCAATAAGACCTGAGACTACCCTGATGCCCACCGAGAGAAGACATTCTCTTACTCTATGCCAGTTACGCTGTTGGGGATCATTTTCTCCAGAATCTCTTTTCTCCAAGCAAGCACAGACTTCTGTTTTCTTGATGCTAAAACCTTGGAGCAGAGAACTAAGCAGCCAGTGGTCATCCTGTTGACATCAGAATCACTGCTCAAGTGCAGCCTTGTCAACTCAGAAGTGTGTGTTCTCTGCACCCCCCCCACCCCAGCTACAGCGTGTTAATGTATGTAACCAAATATTCTGTCAGCAAAGCAGGTGTCATTTGTACCCGTGACTTTGGCCTTTGGTTATCTGTGGTCCCCTACCTTGATCCCTATGAATTCCGATAGTGATGGCTCTGCACTTAGTGGCTTGTGTTTTTGCATAACTCACATAATCGAGGGATTTGCAAAGTCTCCAAATGGGACCCTTAAGTAAGGTACCTTCCCTACTGTCCGGCCCTTCTGAATGGAACAGATGGAAATCACAGTGAGCTGCTATCCTACATCCACTCTAGTCTCCGCCTTGAATGATAAAGCTAAAGAAGAGCGGTGATGAACTTTCCTAGGAGTACAGATACAGTGCATCCCATGTTGTATGGCTTCCCGAGCTCCATCCGATAAAGGTTACTTAACAGGGTTTTAATGGCTCTCTGTGGGAAGACAGGGGAGTGTCTCAGAAAAGCAGAGCCATACTGTTCAAAGAGAAATCACAAACACTGAAGTTGTCAGCTCTGAGGGGACCCTGAGCAGTGATCCAGTGAGATTAATATACTGTTCTTAGGGTAATATATATTCAGAATCTTCACAGGAACAAGACTGATAAAACCCAGTGAACACGGATGGATACTTCATCAGAGCAAATGTAATGATTTTCATTTGTTATAATTCTATGATTAGTTCTGTTAATGAAAATGTCTATTTAAACTATTTAAGACACCCACTAAAGGTCTATAATATTAATTTCATGGAAAAATTCCAACAGAACTATATTAGTATTCTCCCATTAAGGTAACATTATGGACTTTTAATGGTACTCTCAGCTATAATGGTTTTTATTGACCTAATTATTAAATGAATTAAAATCTGTCTCAATGCCTTGAAAATTATGTAATAACAGCATCAATTCAAAAGCCAGGGCTAGTTACAATGGGGTAAAAAAAAAAGGAGAGATTCCCCAAACTATATGCCCCTAACACACATTGCTTTATACAAAAACAAAAACAAATTGAATTTTAATATCACTTGAGGCATTTGTCTTTGAAAATTTCTGAAATTCTGATAGCCAAATAATATTTCATGGTGAGCTATATTGCATGGGGAAGATTTGTTCTTTTCTGAGTTTCTAAACTTTTGATGATTTAAAAAAGCAATACTAGAGTCATTAGTGGTAATATTAGATGTATGACTGAGTGTATATAGATTTCATAGTTTGAGGGATAAAAGTGTGATGGCCCGTGAAAACAAGCTTAAAGTACAGAGGAAGAATAAAAAAGTATTAAATCCCACCACATCCCACTTGCCTAAAGTACCATAATCTGAAGCAATGGTTCTCAACCACCCTAACACTGTGACCCTTTAAGACAGGTCCTCGTGTTGTGGTGACCCCCAACCATAAAATTATTTTCGTAGCCACGTTATAACTATGATTTTGCTACTGTTATGGATTGTCAAGATTTTTGGAGACAGAGGTTTGCCGGGGGGTTGCCTGCCACAGTTTGAGAACCACTGATCTAAAGGTAAAGGAAGGAAGTTGGGACACACTGATTTTGCCTCCTGGTCATAGTGGACATTTCGTTGGCACAGACATTATATATAGGATACCAGTGCCTCTGAGCTCTAAATATTCCTGAGTCAGACATTACTAAAAGATTGTTTCAACCTTCTTCAATAGAACAGTACAGTTTCAGACTGATCTCAGGACCCTGCTCCAGACAGGCTCATCTAGTTGACAGGCATTGGGAAACCCATTTTGCATTCGTGATGATCATCCACAATTATGAGTTGTCTTTTATACATACATAAATCTCATTTTCTCAGCAAAGAAGTTCTGACACAAAAGTCCAGGTTAAATCAACTGATGTAGAATAGAAGTTTACTCTGTGAGGAAGTAGCACGTAGAACAAAAATACTTGAAAAAAATCAGAAGTTTGGAGAGAGAGGGAGTATGAAGGAGAGGAAAGGTGCTCACAGATTTGATCTGTGATTGCTCTGAGTTTAGCAATTAAGAAGGAACCTCACACTTTATAGTAGATAAAAAATACATGAGCCTTGAGGGCAGACCCCACCCACTGAAGATAAACTAAAGTGCAAATTTATTGCAAAGGACAGAACTTGCACAGAGGAGTTTCCCTAGTGGAGAATGACCACCTAGGGAAGTATTTTCAAAGGTGCCCACGTTGCACAGAAGGCCTAAGGCTATGGGGAATGGGAGTCGACTCCCTCCTGACCTGAAAGAAACCTGGTTCTTGTCCACATGGTACTGGTTTCATAGACATGAAAAATGCAAGAGTTATAGGATCATGGAAGCCAGCACCAAGGTGCCAGAAATCTGCTGAAGAAGAAAACCTGAAGAAGCCATTGCAAGGGGCCTACGTGGCAAGGGAGACCCTGGGACAGCTGCTGAGGAAAGCTGAAAGGTGTGAACTGAAGGGGTTTTGAAAGAGTTCATGTGTGCTATGGACAACCCAAGGAATATGGCTTCCCAAGGAATATGGCTACCCAAGGCTGCTTGTCCCCACATAATTCCATCATAGGAACCAAATGCCAGGCATGGAACTGCAAAATACGCTGCTTTCTATGCGGTGCTGGGTTTTGTTTGTTTGGGCTGTTGTTGTCTTGCTGCACCTCTCTTCCTCCCCTTGGGATGAGAATACTTCCTCTATCTTTTCTGTAGTGAAAGTATGTAACATCTAAATTATAGGAACTGGTAGTGCGTTGAATCTCAGAAGTCTAGATTTTTTGGATACCCCTCTCCCACCTGAGACATTCTTTGTTACTGGAGAAAATTGCCCTTTCTTTGGAGGTTATTAGTATTGTCAATCAAGGAATTTATGAATCGACTCAAAAGAAGGCTTTTCAGAATTTAAAAGACAGTGTTCAAGACAAGCAAACTGTCTCCTCAGCTTCCTGATCAGAGGAGGAGGATGAAGAAGAGGGAGAGAACCATGCTGTTTATGTTTATGTGGCACGTGGCAGAAGGGAGCTGGATAGCCTCAGGCCAAAAGAGTAAAATAGCGCAGAGTGTGTGGAAAGCATGATCCTTTAGTAATATACTCAAAAGAAAGAGATGGAATGAAGAAAATTGAAAAGTTATGCTTTTCTGAGGGTGGATCACTGAGAAGGAAGAATTTACTATCTCATTAAAGGGGTAATTATTCCTCCCATCTTGTTAGCATGACTTAAAGTGGACACCTTTTCTGGTGGTGGTGTCTACCAGTTGATTGACAGGCCCAGATGTATGAACTCTTACATTTTGGTTATCTGGGAATGTTAGGTTCAAGGCCAGAGGCCAATGCCATTCTTCTGACTTAGGGAAAATAGCTTTTCCTTAAGGGGACCTCAACAAAGCCCCTATCAAGGCTACTGTAACAATCTCCCCTTTGATGATGTAATCCTGATATCACTTAGGAGATGAACTGAAATTGGAGAGAGATATAATCCATTCCTATCATGAGATCCCAAAGATCTAGTTTCAAAGCTTATTTACCAAAGTGAAGTTAGTACCTGGTGTTCCTGGCTGGAGAACCACAGACGTTCCTGTAACACCTACCCCTGACGCTGGCACTATTATCTTCACATTTTATAATGAGGAAGCCGAGCCATGGAGCCAAGATCATATAGCCAGCAAAGGCAAGGTTGGGGAGATTTAGCTTCCCAGTCTATATCTTGTATTTAAAAAGGTTCCTCCTACATGCCAGCAAGTGAAACAAGACTGAACAAGCTTTGTAGCAAACCACACCTGGGTTGGAGACCTCTGTACTATCTTCAGCTGTTAGTTTAGGGTTTGGGTGGCATGACCTTGAAGGATTTTGTTGGATTCAGTGAATAATGTGTCAAGAGAGTGCCCATCCCATAGAGCCCTACAAACCATGACACGTAGGTCCAAAGCTGCAATACTCTAATGGGGACACAGACGACAATCATAGCTATCTCTGAGGACTGTAGTGGGAATTGTAGGAGGGCTTTGTTTAGGGGTCCCACATAAGGCCCTCTTATGGTCCTTCTACATAGTGGCTATTCTGGTTGATATAAGAATAAGTGTCATTTTGAGTTTGTGGTATCCGTAGCAAATCAGAGCAACAATAAGGAAAACTGAATCATATCTCCTCTCTGATCATCACCTCTGCAACAGGAGTGGGCAGCAGCATTGGTGGCCTGGGTGGCTCTGAAAGGCAGTCTTGCTAATATTCGCAAGCTGACACATTTTTTAATCCAGTCAGATGCTGTTTCGGAAGGAGCAATTTGTACTAGTAGGGGAAGAGTCCAGCAAAACATTTGGTGGGAAGTCTGATGCCTATTATTTAGTTCCTGTCAAATTTTGACAACAATATGTTCCAGAGAATTGCAGATGTTCTCAAATCACATCCTATTTCTGTAAAATCCATGTGTGATGTTTACTGAACAGAGCATCTGCCATGGCGGCAGAGGCACGGCTCCTTTTCGATGGTTAAAAACCCTCAATCTCTAGTCACGGAGACATACTGCCTGTGCACCAGGGAAGCTAATCATGTGTCAAACTGTGCTGGTGGGACAGGCTCCCACAGCATTCGACTCATGCAGCCTGTGCCACTTTGGAGGACAGGGCTGTTGTTGCTGGTGGCCCTGTCTTGGATAATGCAGGCTGGACTTGAGGGAAAAGAAAATGACAGTCCTTTCCTAACCAGGATCTCAAGCATCAAACTCTTCTCCCTGCCTGGTAAACCTTTGTTTGTTATTGAGCAAAGAAGGTAGGGAATGATTTTATCTCCTACTCAAGGCCATAAAATGAGTCCTTTCCTCTGCAGATTCAACAGACTTAAATATAGTCTCTCATATATGGTCCTGTCTCCTAATTGAACCACGGTCAAGTAAAATCCTTATTCCTTTAAATTTTTCTCTGGTGATTGCATTTTCTTTTGATTTTGTGGTATTTGGGGAGGAGCCAAGAACCTGAGCATGCCACAGTTTCTGTACTACTGAGATGCACCCTTAGGTCCTAAATTGTCATCAAATCTTTGTATGGACTAAGCTACTGAGAAAAGGAGCATGGGGATGGTCAACAAGACAGATGGGGTTTGAAGGGTACTGGCCTGTTATCCAGAAGGTGGCATGTCTAAGACAGCCATGTCTTAGAAATGCAAGGCTTGTCATTTTAGGCAAAAAGAAGCCCTCCAGCACTTACCCCAGCTTCTCATGGACTCAGTCCCTCTTCTCTTGAAACTGCTACTTACTCTGCACTATCTTTCTTGCCTTGCTCTGTTAATTCTACTTAAAAGTCTCCGCAATTGCCTCTTTAGTGACTACCTTTGATAGTGCTTCTTACTCGAGTCCCCAAACCTGAAATTGGACATAAAAGCTTGATTACAGGTGATTTTTTTTAAGGGGTCAGAGAGATATTTGTGGATTTTTGTTTGTCTGTTGAGTGGATACTGTTTAATTCTTTTCTGCCAGACCCTGAGCTAAGCAAGGGCTGGAGATGAAATAGCGCTCTCTGCAGGCAGAGCCTCTCTCCGCATGGGAAGAGGTGAGGACTGAGCACACGTGTGTCCCCAGTACAGGCCATGTGCAAGGTGCTTAGAGCTCGCGACAGTCCCCATCTGGACTGCGCCTGATTTCCTTAGCGTTCATATTCTAGCAAAGGGTAAGAGCCTCAACCAAAGGAAAGAGAATATGCCATAACAAGAGGTAAACATGGAGAACCAGGGACCAGACATTCGAGACTTAATTCATACCAGGTGAGACACTTCACGATGCACAACGTGGAAATGATTAGATTTGCTGTCACTATCACAAAAGCTAAAGTATATTGCGTTCCTAATAGTTCCCACATTTTCATAAGAATTTGGAGAGCAATAGTTTTCTTTAATTTTTCTCCAAATCACGTCGATGAGTTGTCATGGTCCTACTTTATACATGGGAACAGTACAGTTCATAGACATGACTGCTTAGGAATTTTTTGATTTACCCCTTCTACCAAAAAAACAAATAGCAATTGTGGGATTTATACTCAACCCTGGGCTGTTCTGCAGGGCTATTCTGCAGCTGAGCACAAAGGCTTATCTTCAGGGTGCTTGCATTGCAGCTGGGGTATACTCAGTATCCCCACTTACCAAATATCTTGGAAAGTCACATTTTCTTAAACTGGAAAACTTCAGAGTAAAACCCCAGAGTTGGCTCCATCTTGTCCTTTCCATGCTGGAGAACATTCTCTTCTAGGCAGGCTATGGGAGCCCCTCAATTACTAACTCACGCTGGTTTATTGTACCTGTTCTGTGGCCAAAAACCATTCATTGAGTTCAAAGGAGAAGAAATGCTCTGAGGAGCTTATTAACAATTTAACATTTCTAGAGCATGTGGGATGGTTAATTCCATTTGCCACCGAAATCCTGTCATGATGATTAAGACTTAGTCACTACAGGAACACCGAAAAGTGAAATTGGTTTTGTGGCTGCACAGCTCTCACTGTTGCTAAGCTGCTGTAAGGGCCTCTTCAGGGGACTGGATGCTGTTGTTTCTCTTCTAGCAAGCCTTGAAAGGCAGCTTCTGGGTGCATGACTTCTTCCTTCTATGAGTATTTGATACAAAATAGGCTTAGTCTCCTAAATGCCCCCTGCTGGTAGTGTTGTAAACCCCACTCCCCCCACACACACACACCTGCCACATGAATGCCCTTGCCTTGAAAGTCTTCTGGTTTTCAGTCAACTAGCTTTTACTAAAGTCAAGGCCAAAATTGTCAAGGAGCCCATGTAAAGTAGACTGTGACACAGAGAACTCAATGTCCTTTTCCAAGTGACAGAAACACAACTTACACTGTCCTAGCAAAGAGATCTGACTTGATTTTTATTAGCTTATATAATCTAAAGCTTCTGGAGCTGATCCGGGCTTGCCTGAATCTACTGACACAGGCCTCGCCACGGGGGCCTTCTGTCTTTCTTTCAAGTAGTCTCCCTTCGAGGAAGAGTGAGTGGCTCAAAGCTTGCAGCCTATAACTGACAGTGAGAACAGATTCTTCAGTGGTGCTTACCTGACGATTGTTAAATACTTGTTGAAATTCCTCTGGTACAACGTGAGTCCTATACCCGCTGTTACACCAATAGCATGGTCAAGGAATAGATAGCTACTCCATGAGGCCAGATCTGAAGTCTTGAGTCCTCCTAAAGCCAGATAGAAATAAAACCAACCACATTCAAAGCCAGAGGAGCAGGTAGCTCCCCACATGAAGGAAAGGTTCCAAGACAACAAAGAAGCCAAGGCTGCAGAGCACAAAGTCTCTTATGGGAGACCTCATAGAACTGAAGATCTTCTATAAGACAAAGTCCCCATCAATCGGACCAAAAGGCAGCCTATGGAATGGGAAAAGCTTTTTACAAACTCCACATGCCATAGAGGTCTAATATCCAAGATATATAAAGAACTCAAGAAACTAGATATTAAAAAAGAAAGAGTCCAATTAAAAACGGGGTACAGATCTAAGCAGAGAATTCTTGGCAGGAGAATCTCAAACGGCCGAGAAACACTTAAAGAAATCGTCAATATCCTTGGCCATGAGGGAAGTCAATATCAAAATGACTTTGAGATTTTATCTTACACCCGTCAGAAAGGCTAAGATCAATAATACAAGTGACAATTCATACTAGCAAGGATATGGAGCAAGAGGAGCATTCCTCCACTGCTTGTGGGAGTACACATTTAACAAAGTCAGTATGCAAATCAAGCAGTTCCTCAGAAAATTGTGAATTGATCTATCTCAAGATCCAGCTATACCACTCTTGGGCATATACCCAAAGGATGCTCAATCATACCATAAGGACACTTGCTAAACCATGTTCATTCTGGCTCTTCATGATAGCCAGAACCTGGACACAACCTCAATGTCCCTCAACTGAAGAATGAATAAAGAAAATATGGTACATTTACACAGTGCAGTTTAAAAATGACATCATGAATACAACTGGAAAAAAATCATCCTGATTGAGGTAACCCAGACACAGAAAGACAAACATGGTAGGTACTCACTCATAAGTGAGCATTAGCTGTTAAATAAATGATAACCAAGCTACAATGCACAGACTCAGAAAAGATGGGTAGGGAGGGAGGTTTTAGGAGGGATGCATGGATCTCTCTGGGAAGGGGAAATAAAATAGATTCTGTGGGTGGATTGGGGGTGGGTAGGAAGGATAGGTGGGGGGATGGAAGGTGAGACTTCAGGGAGAGACAGTTGGAATTGGGGGGCATTTGGAGTGTAGTGTGGAAACCTAGTGCAGTAGAAACTTCCTGGAATTGATGAGGGAGACCTTAGTGGGGACTCCTAGTAATGGGGGGAAATATGGAGTCTGAACTAGCCATCTTTATAGCCAGGCAAGGCTTTCCAGTGGTAGGACTGAGTTGTATTTGGTTGAGTTATTGATTGAGGAGGTCCAGTGGAGATGGCCAAATAACCCAGGCTAATGCTAGGACAGGGGGTTGTTCTCTGAAAACTGGCAGCAGGTACCATTTTTGAGAACATCATCAACACAACTCATTGAATATAGAGAGGTAGAGTCGGTGAAGGCTTGGAGTCTTTGTCACAATGTTCTAGTCTCTTTTTGTGTGAGAAAATCCTCCACCTAGCATCTGTCCTGCCTGGAAGATGGGCTGGGGCAATGGAAGTGCAGAACTTGTGGTATTGGCCATCCAACGTTTGGTTTAACTTGAGGCCCATGCCAGGAGAGGGATCTCATGCCTGACACTGCCTGGATGGCCAGGAACTGGAGGCTGGATAGCCTAGAGACCTAGTAGGATAAAACCAAACACAACTGGCAAAAAAAAATAATCAATGAAATAATTCCTAATGATAGGTGCCTTATCTGGTAGTCATCCAAGAGGCTTGCTCCGATGGGAGTGGGTGCAGAGAGAGACACCACAGCTGAATATTATGTAGTGAGAGTCTAAGGAGGACTCCATCAGTTCCCCACCCTAAGAGATAGGGGAAGCCCGTGGAAGAGGGGGAGGAAAGAGAGGATGGGGAGTCTGAGAGGATGGAGAACAGGAAAACATGGCCCACCAAATCAATAAGTTAAAAAATGGAATTAAATATAATTTGACTTCTATTGAAGGAAATTGTGAATATTAAAAATAATTTATAATACAGTTTATATTTGTTTTTTCTCATTTGTACCTATGTGTTTATTATTTCATAATCATTTTTGTAAGATATTAGGCTTATAATTTGGAATATTAGCCTCAGAGGGGACACCTTTTATATGAGTAAGAAAGAAAAGTTTGCTTCATATTAAAATAACTGTCTTTGCGGGGGGGAGACCAAAAACAACAACAACAGAAAACAAAACAAAACAAAGCACCAAACAAACAGACAAAAACCTGAAACATTAGTGGAGCCAGGAAATGAAGGTAAGAACTCAGAAATCTCCCAAAGGACTTTACACTTACTCATGGAAAATAGCAGAAGCTCGTCGGTTGTGCAAGGAGGTGACCTGACATCTAATCCTTCTCTACCAATGCCTCAATAGCAATGGCCCTGGAAAATGGTTATTTATTTAAAAAGACTTCCTTAGCTCCCAACTGTGGAGCAGTGCTGTGTAGGAATGCTGCATGTGGTGGGTACTGGGTTGCTTTGCTTGATCTTACAGTGTAGAAAAGAGACAAATACTAAACAAATAAGGCTGGCAAGATGGCTGAGTAGATAAAGGTTCTTGCCACTCAAGCATGACACGCTCCCAAGCCGTAGTAGAAGGGGTGAATTAACTCCTGAAAGTCATCCACTGGCCTCCACATGTATGCAATGACATGTATATGCTCCCAGAATAATAAATAAAATTGAATTAAAAATTAAATTGTTGTTCAAATGATAAAGTTATCATTTTAATGAGTGCTTAAGGGAACATGTTTATTTTGCTCAAATTATAGCCCATTAATGTCTTGAGCTTTGATTTTCCCAGTTTTAAAGTTGCTGTTTCCTGCTGCTACAACCAATCAACGCTATAATAGCACAGTGAAGAAGATAGACAGATTCGTTTACACACATGTCTACACAGGTATGAGCACACACACACACCTACATACATGCATAATGGACACCTTTAACAAAAAGTATTAATTAGGCTGATGGGACTCCTTAAACCTAGATGGCTGGTTACTCACTGTCTTTGCTTGCATCCTTCCCAGCTGGTGAATTTGTCCTCCTCCTTTTCATTGCTCTCTTTTGGATGCTCAGTATCTCAACCCTTTGTGTCTATCTCAGAGTTCTGTTATTTGCTTTTTACTGTAGTCTCCTATTAAGAATTTGAGGTTGGAAATGCTTTTTTTTTTTTTTTTTTTTTTTTTTTTTTGGTATGGAAGCAAAGAAAGTTTGGAGCTGCTGTTTTTAAACTAGTGACTCTATTAAGATTATTCGGTTTTGCAACTAACCTGTCTGCTGGGCATTTTCACAGTAGAATCTACCCGCATAAGCAGTTTGAAGAGAGAGAGAGACACTTTGCTCATTTGTACATCTTGAGAGCAGCAAGAGGTAGCTATCATGACACGGCATCTGCGAAAGTCACCAGTAGGACAAAGTGGTGCGTGTGACAGAAAGAGACTCAGCAGTGGGAGCTCAGTCTTGTGCCCGGGAAGATTCTCTTTTACAGGGTGCCTTCAATTACTTATTAAATGGAAGCAAGATGCTTATACTTAACATTTTTAATGTTTTCCCATTCCCAGGTATCTCATAAAATCCCACTACTAAATCAAAGGACCCTTCACAGACTTTTAAAGGAAGCATGATGTTGCAGAGGTGTTAATGAATTAGGGGTCCTAAAAGGCACATCCATAATCCTCTCCAAGGTCTACACTCCCTCCCCTCCATGTCCATGCACACTCCCTGCCCCCCAAATAAAATAAATTGGAAAGGGAAGTCACAGATAAATGTCCCAGTGTCACGGGCAAGCAATGCATCTTCCACGAGGCAAAATGAGTTACTAGGAGAAAATTTTCCATGTGATTTAGAAGATACCATTTAAATTATATTAGAATTTCTTGAGATAAAAGGCAGTGAATTAAGTGAGAAGATGTAAACCTTCCTGTGATATTTGATTGCTAATGAACAGAAAGTATTAATCTTAGCAACTAAGAAGAGAAAAATGCCTAGTGTTTTTCATTAAATCAACTAAATGATTAAATGAGTTAGTCAGTGGAAACCATTTTAATTTTCTGAATATGAAATGTGCGGCTTATAGTGAATAAATTCAAAGCACCTTTCTAAGCAAGTTTTGACCATAAAATGTGGGTTATAAAGATGTTTGGTATTTTCTTCTTTATAGATAGTCAGTATTTTAAATATAGTGGCATTGATTGTGTAGAAGGTAATGCCCCTACTCTCCAGGCTTAAAGGAGTTGGCATCCAGAGCACCATCCCTAATGGATCTTCAGCACTATTACAAAATGATTGATTATTGTTGTAGTCATTTTAGCAGCTTTCAGAGCTGTTATATTTTTAATTAAATTGGCTGTGAATTTTGTAAGTGGCAAAGGTTGATAAACTAGCGTTCGGTGCTGTATTACCATACTTCTTTGCGTGGCTGTCATAGTTGGTACATTTATGTGCATAATCTTCTTAACATTCATAAGTCTCTTTGGTCTCGGGCATTGATCTGTGAGATTACTTGCTGTTTGGAAATGGAGAAAACATAAAATCGCAGTCAGGAAAGCACGTGGCTCAGAGACACATTGCTCTGTGGGCTGAGAGAAGTTTTCTCACAGAGCTCTCAAGAAAGAGATAGGTTTACCATCCTCCCAGCCCCTCAGCAAGGAAAAGTAGACATGGGTAGCAGGTCATGGGCAATTTGTCAGTCTTCCTGGTAGGCTTGGAGGGATTCTACTGAGCCAGGCCACCAGCTGGGTGTTTCTTAGAACAGGAATGTATACAGTAAAAGGCTCAGACACTGTATCAACTAAATAAAGAAGGAAGAGTTTGGGGAAGTAGTATGCAGAAAAGACTAATCTAGAAGTAGAGAGACTCTGAAATCCAAGAGTTGGGCAAATCTTCCTGAACAAGTGGCACTGGAGCTGGATATAGTTGGGGAAACATGTGCCATATGGGCAGGAACGTGACTGAAAGCAGATCCTGGGGCTGGGGATCCAGTCTGAAGACCAGAAGGAAAGCTTGGGAGCCTACTGATCAGAGGTTAGGACAGCTGTTGGAATGGGCCACCAAGGCAGGTGCTGGTGATCATAGCACTCTCTGGAGGACAACCCATCTCCTATGACTTGCATTTGCTATGGGAAAGTCAAAACCCCGGAGAACTGGTAGGAAAGGGGGAAGCGTATTCAATAGAATTATAGCACATCAGGCTGTTTGTATTTTACAATTAGCAGGAGGGATGACAAACCATGACACTTGTTACTAACAATTTGAACATCAGGGAACTGAGCTCCAAAAGGGCAATGGCACAGGTTGAATGGCAGCCAATAATCTAAACATCCTAAGAAACACTACACTTCCCAAAACACTGTCACTTCCGGAGAAATCTCACTTTTGTTCTAGGGTGCAGAGGAGGGACCCGATTTCCCTCTTTACCTAACCAGTGGTGACTAAGAAAGGCGTGTAATGGTCATGGTGAGCCAGCAGGAGTGAGAGAGGCTGGGATTTGAATCCCAGCTGAATTGACTGATTTTGGCAAGAAAAATACGCTCTCCACTTGAGTGTCCACATTTTTTCTATGAAGTAGTGGGAGAGTCTGCATCACCGGACTGTAATGATTGTATTATCCTTCAAACAAAGTAGCTAACATTTGGTGACTGTTATAATCACCTTAGAGCAACTGAATTAGAGAAAATATTAGTAAAGTAAGTGTTTTATTCCATTTGTAGAAAAAGAAAATAAAAGCTTCAATTTTCAATGAAGACACAAGTGCCATTAAAATAATTTTTCACTCCTTGGAGTCCTGAAGTATAAGAAAAATTTCACATTTAGGCAACCAGCAAGACTCTTTGTCACTAAAATCTTTTAATTGGCTCATGAATCCTATTACTTATAGGTATAGGAAAACACCTCCCCCAACACACTCACACACACACACGCAGAGAGAGAGAGAGAAAGATAAAAAAAACTGCTAAAAACAATCCCATTCACATGATATTCACGCCACAGACACACATACATAAAACTTCCAAAACCAATCTTTAAAGAAAGGATGAGATTGGCCTGAAAGAGAGTATAATGTCTGACCGGAAGTAAGCACCCACCGGTTTTGACTCTTTTAGTTATATGGAGCACATCTTGACAATTCCCTTCCCATTGACTACATCATTGAGGAGGCCCTGGGGTGGACCAAAGTCAATTCAGGTGTGTACCCCTTATTTCAAAAATGATGGTCATTTTCAGCAATGCAAAAGCGACCCCCACCCCACCCCACCCCAGGCCAGTCAGGAAGTGTTTGGATTTGGCACCTGCCACCTGGATTTCTCCAAACACACGTTCAGGGCAGCACTCACAGCAATAGCTAGAATATCAGGGGGCGTC
Organism: Ondatra zibethicus; assembly: GCA_004026605.1. Lineage (NCBI taxonomy): Eukaryota > Metazoa > Chordata > Mammalia > Rodentia > Cricetidae > Ondatra > Ondatra zibethicus. Next base: position 23,085 of record PVIU01000821.1, read on the forward strand.
TCTAAGGCCGATGTATACGGCGGGGGGTAGGGGGGCGGGCAGCACATTCGTAAAAACTACAGGGTAAACACGGCAGTTTCTTTTAGTGGCATAATCTCCGTAGTTTTCCGCCAGAGGCTGTACAAATTGCAGAGGAGGGAAAGCATGTCCCGGTTTTCATGCACCGAGGTTACAGATGAGCCGCAGAGCTGCCATTTGTATTTGCAGGCTATCTCAATCATTCCGTATGCCCACCCTGGCACCATTTCCAAGCCGCACTTCACGTCACCCTAGTATTTTACCACACATTGCATGTTTGACACAGTTCTCCCTGGCATGAGAGTGCTTCGGGCTGAGTTTCAGATTTTGTCAGTGGGAACAAAGGCGCCTGCTGCCACCCAGAAAGTGGCTGGGGGGAAACATTCCTCCAAGTGCTGCCGATTTGTCAAGGTAAAGCGCCAGGTGGGAAGAAGGGAGGGACGAGCAAGCTCACATCTCGCCAGTTTCTGTGCATTCTTTGCAGCTCATTCGCTGGCTGGGCTCAGGGCCAAGATGAGCCAAGTCACAGAGCTTTTCGTGTATCAATGGCAGTCAATCCCTGGTACGCTAAGAGAAGAAAATGGAAGCTGTTTTCCAAGTAATTCCTATCACCAACTTCAGGCTCTGCCATCCTGGGAGACAGTCTGAGCACATCATTCTATCTTTGCCCTGTGGTGTGGCCCAGACTCAGCTGAAAATATAGTAGTCTCCTCTTTTTCTTCCGTACAACCAATCCGGTGCCTTGTCTCTGCCACGCTATGTAACAGACCCTGGAAATCAAATGTCAGACATGACTACAGATCTCAGGTACTGTGAATGAAACTGTCAGGGGCATTTAAGGTGTGTAGGGGGTGGTGCTCACTAGGGTACCAACTGATTTTAGTAGGGTGGCATCTAAACCAAAATCCAACAGTCTCCAGTGTGACTACAAGGAACAATTTGATGTCTGTGATTTCAGCTGATTCCACCTCCTCAGTCTGTCTAAGGAGTGGGTAAACCTGGGAAATGGCACAAATACAAACAGTTGCATCTCAGATACCTATTGCTAATCCTGTTTTTCGTATGGCCATGTGTGAAAATCACTTCCATTACAATTTGTATTTTGTCAAATCAACTTGAAAACCAGCAAGGGGCTGAAGTTATAGCTCAGTTGGGAGGATGTTTACCTACCACTGTAGGAGGCCCATGGTTCAATTTCCAGAACAACATAAAACTGGACATGGAGATACATACCTATAATTCAAGCCATTGGGAAGTGGAGGCAGGAGAATCAGGCATTCAAAGTTAGCCTTGCTACATAGATAGAGTTTGAGACCAGCCAGGTCTGCTTAAGACCTTATCTCAACAAACAAAAAACCTGAAGACAAAGCACACTAAAGCAAATCAAAGCTACCCAGGAATAGGTGTCATTAAAAAAAATGTCTCACTAACTTTCAGCTGGGTTCTTGGGTTCACATACTGAGAGCAGGCTGATGTTCTCTGCCTCAGAATACGGAGAACAGAAAGGCTGGGGATACTGCTTAATGGTACAATGCTTTCCTGGCCTGTGAATGACTGCAAGTTCAGTCCCCAGGGCTGGAGAGAGAAGAAAAAGTGGAGGTGGGGATCGCCAGCCTCAGAGTGCAGTGTAGACAAAGGAGAAACAGAAGCAAAAACCACACCTTGCATGTGACAGGGATGTGTCCACCATATGGGAGGGACCAGGTGGAGCTGGAACGTGAAGAGCTGAGGAAGGAAGGAATACAGGAAGTGAGTGGCTCCACAGGCCTTGTTGAGGAATTTTGTTCTAGAAGAGTGAATGGCCAAGGAAGCAAACCCTGGGCTGACATAGGCTGACTTTTGTTTCAGACAGAGGATTCACCTACAGAGGAAGGAATGGAGAGCTCGAAGCAGCATAGGGTGGAGGGAGCTGCCGGGAGGCTCCTGAGAATCCACAGGAAGGATGATGGTGAGGGTGGTGGTGGCAAAAGCTGGGCCAGCAGCTGGGAGGGAGGCCTAGGAGATATTTTGATTGGATAAACACCTACAGCTGGTGCACAGTCCTGTTCCTTGGATGCTATGGCTCATAGCCCTTTTCCCTAGCAGCAACCAGGTCAGTCTGATTACTCATCTATACTCCTTTATCTAAGGATCCCAAAGCCTTGCATCTGCCTTAGCTAAAAAAGACAAATTACTTACCCTGCGTTAATCTGTCAGCTCAATCACCACCATCCTCCATATTCCACCGTGAGGCCTCTGGTTCATTCCGATTCTTTTGAATGCTGTGTCTGCAAATAAGACCTGAGACCATGATCTGTGTGCACTGTTTGTGAGGCCAGGACAGTTCTCCCACCATTTATAACTCATTTAAGGCTTCATTTATAACTCAGGATAATTTTATCTCTCAGGAAACATTTGGCAGATTCTGCATTTACTTGGAGATGTCATGGTGGAAAGGGGAGGGATAAGCTAGTTGCATCAAGTGAGTAGAGACCAGGGTTCCTGAAGAACATCATATAGTGCTCAAAATAACTCTCCAAAACTAGGAAAGATCTGACCCAGAACAGTAGAGCCTGAAGCTCTGTCAGGTGAGAGCAGCAGCCATGTTAAAGGTCAAATGCTTCTGTCACGTGTCATTACTAGTGGCTCTGGATATCATGTAAAGGGAGACAGTTCGTTTGTTTCCAGGCTGCCCAGACCCAAATAATCACACATAAACTATATTAATTATAGTATTGTTTGGTCAATGGCTCAGACTTATTTCTAGATAACTCTTGAATTAACCGATTTCTATTAGTCTATGTATTACCACAAGGCTGTGGCCTACTGGTAAGGTTCTGGCATCTTTCTCCTTCGGCAGCTACATGGCGTCTGCCTGACTCTGCCTTCTTTCTCCCAGCATTCAGTTTAGTTTTCCTGCCTAGCTCTATTATGCCCTTACATAGACCAAAGCAGCTTCTTTATTAACCAGTGATAATAAAACATATTCACATTATACAGAGGGGAATCCTACATCATCCTACATGCCTTCACATGTGTGTGGATGAGAGATGTAACAGCTTGCCAGGTTGGGAGGGAGAATCTCAAGCATTTCTGGGTATGCTGAGGTCAGTGGCTCAGAAGTTGCTTGGTGAAAGAAGTCTATTGTTTCAGCACTTGAGAGTCTGAGACAGGGGGATCACTAGTTTGGGGCTACCTTGGGTTAAAAGTAAGATCTTGTCTTAGAAACAAACAAACAAAAACTAGGCTAATCATAAGAGGCAGCTGGAGACTGGGTTCTGACTCTGGACGCCTAAGACTGACTGTGGCACACCTTTGTAGATTCAAGTGGCCTTGAGGTGTTTCTTCATAGGCAGAGCCACCTACAGGGAAAGGCCACTTAGATCACGGTATCTTAACAGGAGTGTGTGGAAATCAAACACTATTCACATTTTCTTGGCTAGCTTCTAGGCCTGCCTGGAAAGCAAGTATTCTCTGATTTCAAAAGATGGTAGCAATTACCACTTTTTCCTAGGGGGAAAGATGACACAGACATGTTTTAAATGGCTGCATGCCTCCTGAAAGCTTGGAGTCTCTTTGTGAGACATTTATCTCGTTATGCACTCATTCCCCAATTATCATTTAATTAATAAACCTAACAACATGAGGTACGCTGATCAATAGAAAGAGAATGGATGAAACTGAACCTGAAGTATCATGGTATTGACCCATCTGTAGGAAGCTGAGAGCCATTTCTCTAAAATGAGCATGCTTCCTTCCAATAAAATTCAGAGAAAGGGCCCAGATGTCCTATAATATTTAGACAGCTAGAGTGATGGGTTCAATGGGCACTCTTCTGAGTCATAAGGAAAGGGGTACTGGGTCTCTATTTAATGGACTCAGCATTTGTGGACAGAAATGAATTGGCTTGTAAACTGGGACCACTGTGTTCACTTCTGTGGACATGGCCAACTATCTTAGTGGTATGGATACTGCCCAGCAGCTGACAGCATAGTCAGAAACCAAGGAGATCAGCCTGCCTGATTAAATACATGTTTAAAGATGTTCACAGACTTTTTTAAGAACCAGACAGATCTAGGAGACAAGACAGGAGACAGAAGCAGGTTCCTCTAAGGGCCTGTACTTCCTTTCCCATTGTGTTCCCACCTTTCCTCTCTGAATGTCATGAAGGTTCTGGAACTCTAGATGTGAGACAGTTGCTGACAGCTCAGAGATCCTATTTATTCATGGTGTCAAAGTCACAGCGATGGGGTTTAAACGTTGCTATCATAATTTTGGAGGTAAACATCAGCTTATGGAAACCCACATCCTGTGGACTGCGTCTTTCATCTGGGCCTGAGATGTGAGGGAGCCTGAGATCAGCCTCATTTGGGTTCAATATGCAGCAAACACACCCAGGCTAACTTCGGTGATCAATGTTGCACAATGAAAATATCACGGAAATTCATTAGCAGGATAAAAATCTGTAACTTTTGCTGTCTCTGAGACCTCTGGGAATGCTTCCTCGGTGAACTCTTGGACCAGGGATTGCCTTCCCCTGAATTATAGTGAAATCTGTCTTAAGTGATCACCCAGGGACCACCAAAATCTGTAACTTGGTAGAGGTTGAACTTTAGCTAAAGGTCAAACAAAATTCTTCTAGAAACCTTGGGGGTTGCTTAAAGGTGAAATAAAAAGCTTAGAGGAAAATTGACTTAATCCCTGGTTTATGAACCAAGTAGCACTTACAAAGCAGGCTGAGGAGAGCCTTCAGCTCTGAAAAGCCTGACTAGTCCATCTGAGAGGCCTCATCCCCCCTGTCAGGTACCCAGGCTCTTCTAACCTAGGAGACACTACTGATGCTCTTGTTTGCCAAGGATATCCAGCCTCTTTGCCCATGTGCCCAGGACCATTGCCAGGAGTGGAGTTACAGTGACATTCTAGGCCAGGCCTTGCTCGTGTTTCAAAAAAAAAGTGGTTTACCAAAGCCTTTGAGAGCCTACCTTCACCAATACTAGCTAGCGTCTGTTCTCTATGGAAATATTTTCTTTGTCGGAGGTAACTGGGGGCTGAAGAGATAGCTCAGAGATGAGAGCACATACTGCTCTTCCAGACGGCTCCAGGTAGGTTCCCAGCACCCATGTTTGGTGGCTCATTACTACCTGTGACTCCAGCTTCAGGGGATCCAGTGCTTTCTTCTGGCCTCCATGGGCTCCTGTACACATGTGTATGTATGTGGTACTCATGCAGCTACACATGTACACATAAATAAAAATAATACAACCTTTTAAAGGGAGAGATGTTGATGTTGGTCTATAACTGAGATTTACTCTTATATGGCATCACGCAGGGCCTAGCATGGAAAAGAAGTCAGGTGCATGCCTGTTTCTAACTCTCTCTGGAGCACACAGAGGAGGCTTTAAGCCATCTTGAGCTTACACTAGACTACTATGAAAGAACATCATAGACTAACTAACTGTTTTCTCATAGTTCTGGTAGCTACAAGTCCAAGAGTAGGGTGCCAAGTGACTAGGGTCTTCATGAGGGCTTACCATGCTCCTGCCTTACTGATATCTTCTACCACTGAATCCACATATCCCAGAGAGAAAAGGCTCAGGTGTCTTCAACTACTTGGAAGAACACTAATGCTGTCTTAGGGCTACAGAGTTCATCAAAGATCCCACCAGCAAATCTTGTACTGCGGTTGGGGTTTTATGACATGGACTTCGGGGAACACATAGCGAGTAGCACTCTGGAGTTCTTGGAATCAAACAAAACAGGCATTAGAGACCAAGATGGCAGCTGTGTTCTGCTTGCTATCCTCCCGTAAGCATAGAAGGACCCAGGCCTGTCAGGTGCACATCTAAACCATGACACGTTTTGATAGCTTAGTCCGCTCACTGTAGGATTTTCTTTCTTTACCTCTCAGAAGAATCAAAGCAATATAAATGCCAGTCGTAGTGTTCATTGGACTCATGTGTTGGTCAGCATCCTCAGCAAGCCTGCTCCCTTCAGTGTGTCCTAGTGAATTTTCACCACCGTATTTCAGTCACAGCAATCTTCCCCTTTTGAGGAGATAAGCTTCCATAGAACATGAGTTTAACATGGTGATTCTTTCCAGGAATAGTGCAACGATCTAATGGCACAGCAAGGGACAGCTTTGAGGACAAGGACACGTAAAAGAGTAGCCTTCTTCACTGGAAGAGTAAACTGACCTTGATGGAGCTGCTGCCAAGCTGGCAGTGGCCAGACAATGCTGGTGGCTTTCGATTACCTGGAGTAATGTCCCCAAGATTGCTTCTGCCGCTCCTCCCACAGAGATGATGCCTGCCTGTAAGCCGCTGTAGCCTCACACTTCAGAACCTGTCTCATGTGGGACGGGAGTTCTCTTACCACCATGGATGTTTATGTTTATTGCACAGTGGTCAGCGCCGGGACCTTAGTGTTACTCAACTTTCTGTCAACTGAGCTAACAGTCACAACTCTTGTTCACTTAAGACCCGAGCTGAAATGGGAGAGGCAGAGGGGGGTCCTGGGAGAAATGCTGACACAAAGACTTCTTAGCATGGAATCAAGGCTAATCCAGGACATTTGGATCTGGATGTCTTAGACCTTCTGTTGCTCTGTAGTAATGGTTATCCCCAATTTAGGTAATCTACCTTAGTTTGTATTCTGAAGAAACTGGTGTTTGGAGTAAATGGTGTATCCACGAAAGGAAGCCATACAAGCCCTCGATGCCTGCCTCACATAACTAAAGACTTTTTTATGTTAATGCCTTATTTATGTTGATGGAGCCGACTTAGCTCTCAGGTCTGAGTGAAGATGCCTTGGAAATCAGGCAAATGGCACAAAGGCAGCTCACGGACAAATCCTCAGAAGGGCTCGTGTGTTTAAAGGTTTGCATCTGGTGGCTCCAGCTTCCTGGAACCTGGTTGTTGGCTCCTTTCCAGAGCGATCATCCATGTTCCACCTAAGTATTCACTCTCCTTTTTATAGTGATTTCCAAGGCCAGAGCAGGACTGGCTCACCATGATGCGGTCTTCTGGTCTTCACTCCTGTATGTGCAGGCTAAGAAAGGAGCTAGCAATAGAAGTTCCTGGAGCTCGACAAACTTGGCTGCGGCTGGAACCATGATGATAGCAAGCTAGCCCGCTAAGCTTCTATCGCGTCCACTGCTCAGCAGCCCCACGGCTTTATCTCATAGTACTGCGCTGCGCTACAGTTGCAGTGAAGATCTGTGGTCTAATATGTAGGGTCAACATTTTCAATTATCTTTGTCTGGTTTAGCATATTCAGCTCTAAGTAACCACGAGGCGGTGTCTTACAAAAGCTACTTGATTAGTAGGAAACGTTAAAACAAAGGATCAATAGGAATCCAGGATCTATTGCTCCAGGTGTTACGATGTCTAGAGAGAATTTGACACATAATCAACCCATATTTTCTTATAATTCACATTAAAAGCCAACATCTTTATGTACTAAGCCTGAGGACTGTCTCCACAAGAAGACCCCAACAGAGGGCCATCCAGTAACAGCCTAGATGTCAAGTTAGACCTGCTGTTTGTTTGAAGACATAAGTTTTATTGAAATACAGTTAGACTTACAGACTATTTTCTTAATACAATGAAAAAATATTTGTGGCACAGACCTATCTAGTCTTTTATAGGAGAAAAATAATGGTTATCACTGTCCTTTACTAAAGTTGGAAGGAAACCTTAAATAACATGCAATGTGTGTTTACTGAGAATGCTGGAATAGGGCAGGCCGGACTCAAGCGTTCCATGTGGAGCATAATAAAGAGTTATCTACTGTACATGGGGGAGGCATGATGCGATGGGCCACTGGATAAACATGAAAGGAGCTCACTAAGCAAGATAAGACTAGAAACACGGACTTGAGGGTTGTAGAAACAGCATTTAAAGCCATGGCCTTGAAAGAGATCTTGTGGGAGGAAAGGGGAGTGAAGGGCAAGCAAGAGAGCTGAGAATCAAGCGTGGGCTGCTCTGACGTTCCCTGCTTGTGTGTAGGAGGAAAAGAAAGCAACCTGAGAAGCTGCTACAAATGCAAAAGCCTAGGGTTGACCAAGTGTGAAGAACTTGGGGAATGTGGTTAGACCACAGTACGTCAGGATGGACTGAAGCAAGATGTGGTCAGAGAGGAGTTTCAGTTTCATTCCATGTATATAGAAAGGCAAGGGATGAACCTACGATAGCAATGACACAGTATTAAAAAACACTGCATTCTGAAGTCGGATGCCTGAATTTATCTGAAAATCCTGCTAATTTGCGGGTTAAATGAAGAATAGAGGAAGTAATGTTTGCAGTATGCTTAGATCAGTGCTAAGCATAGAAGCACACAGTATATGCTCAGTGGATGTTGGGGGTTTGATTACTATTGAGGGGAAAAGTGTTTGGAGATCAAGAAAACATCTGTTCTCAGTCCCCACTTCCCACCTTGCTTGAGACAGGGTTTCTTCTTTTGCCACTGCCTATGCCAGGCTGGCTGGTGCATGGATGTCTCCACCTCGCGTTTTGTGGTAGGAACCCTGGGATTCCAGATGCACCGCTGCTCTTAGCTTATGGAGTTTCTGGGGATCTGAACTCAGGTTCTTATGCTGGCATGGTGAGCGCTTTACCCACTGATCTATCTTCTGAGTCCCGACTTAGACTTTTCAGATGATGAGGCTAGACTGTAGGCACTCAAACACAGAAGCAAGGAAACCATTTAAATGCAGCTTAGATGATCCAGGGGAGAGAGGGGTCTCTGTCCAACTCTCTTGGGGCCCCACCAGCTCCTTTGATTTTTCCTGGTGCATATTACTCTTTCACCATGGTCTCTGGGCCAGCAGATGCCAGCAGATTCAGAGAAGTGAGCTGCCTCATGAGCCCGCCTCTCTCAGTTCTTCAGGCTGTGCCCAGAGCCTCCCCCCATCCCCCCGGACAGGTACTGATATGTAGCACTTACCCATAGAGAAAAGAACAACGGCAGTCAATCACAGCACATGGCAGGGAGGGGCATGTGCACAGATCCTTGTCATACACGGTGACAGAAAAGCTGTGGGTCTCTGGTCCAAGCACCTTCCCCTAGAGACAATGCCAGTCCTCACTTCAGGGTGGCTCCTCGGCAGGCAGGCAGGCTTTTCATGCTCCTTTAATTTCTGAGGGCAGGCAATTCAAATTCATTTCTGAGGTCACAGCACCAAACTGGGGCTGTGTTAGCCCACCAAAAACATTAATGGGATAATGTACTCCATCATGGAGAAAGAATCAAAGAGACCGTAATGGGGCTTCATTATATCCATCTGTCCATCCATCACTTCTTGCCCATTGCTCACCACTTGACTTGAAAAATGAGACGCCTCCTAACTAATTAGATTTACCCTAATCTCCTTTCTGGACCATCAGTCCTCTTCAGAGGCCATCTGTGAGTTTAGAGTTCAGACCTTTAAGAATTATGCTAATCAGTCTTCCTCTAATTTAAAGTGTTTGTCTGATGACCACAATTTGAAGCTTCTGGCTGTGAGAAATGAGAAAACCATTGTGAGATTTTGTTCTAATTTTAAGCACCCTCAGTGCCACATAAGGGATAATTTCTAAGAAAATGGTCAAAAAGTAAAGGACCTTTGAGCCAGGTAACATAATCATAAAAAAAAGAAAAGAAAAGAAAGAAAAGAGAAAGGAAATCACCGAGTGTGGGGAGAATTTTAATTGTTTTGTAATTATTAAGACATGGTTTGCTTTCTTTTGTATGATCAAATTAGAAGTTTCCAGAGCTATTAAATTATGTTATGGCATGGGGTTGTAGATTCCACTGGTATATAAAACACAGTAAAACTGGCTCAAGGAGGGACGCACCAAGAGGAGCGTTAGGATGAGCAGATATTCTGCCCCCTGCGTTGGCTGGGGGCTGGGGCGTGATCACATGATTTCAGTACAGGAGGTCACTGGTTTGAAGGTGGGAAGACCTTAGCACATGAGGGCTGCTGTAGAACCTTCTCCTGGTGGATAGAAATAACCAGCTCCGGAATTAGACGTCTGCAGAGCACACACAACGCTCAGGGAAAGGCCTGGTGGGTGCTCTGTTGCTTACATGGTGAGTGAACAGAATGGCAGTCTGGGTTAGCACTGCTTAACCTTCACATGCCTGGGACACTCTTGGAGATGCTGTTAAATGGTGGTTTCACTTCAGTGGCGCTGTTCTCGATCCCAGGTCAGCATTTCGAACAAGCTCCCAGCTGAACTTAATACTGTATGTCCGTAGACTCACCTGATACTACAGGAACAAATTGCACATTTGGGGTCCTCTCTCTAGGCTTGTAGCCCCTGGAAAATGACTTTCTGCCTTTTCTTTCGCTCACCAGGTATTTACTGAATCTCTACAGTGAGCCAAAAACTATGCTCAGTTCAGTCCCTGGAACAGAGTTCTCCCGTGGCTTCTGGTCTGGAGGAGTCTCATAGGAAGCAAGGAAACAAAGTAACTGTGTGCTGGCAGCAGAGTTAGGGTAGCCAGTGGGTATAGAGAAGCTCCCATGTATGAGGCAGTACTTAAGGAATTTCATGGGTACTATTCCTCACATCACCTTATTTATTACACTCAGAAGACCCCATTTTATTTATGATACTCAGAAGCCCTCTTGTCCCATTTTTAGATACAGGCACTGAGCCTCAGACACAACTGTCTGAAAAGCAGTAAAGATGTGATTGTAAGATTAAAAGTCCATCCAGAACTCATGCTCTTGATTGCAAGAGGCCACATGCTAACTACTTGAGCTTCTGTAGGCTGCTCACCTTTGGTTGCATCCACTGTAACAGGCCCTTTGAAAATGGGTCTTGTGTCCTAGTGAAGACAGTGAGCTATGTATGACTTGTCCTTTACCAACCAATGCCTGCTCTTAATCATTATCCTAGACCAGCCCTCGCTTTGAAGCATCCCTACCCTGTAAACATAAAATGTGATCCACACACATATTTTTAGATTTTTTTTAATAGTGGGTATGTTTAAAACACAGAAAGATTGCATTAATTGTTAGCAATACATTTTATTTAAATAAAAATATTCCAAATATTTCACTAGGTAAACAGCATAATTATGAATGAGCCACTTTATTGTTATCTTCTAATTCTGGTGTGTGTGTGTGTTTTATACTTGACTTTGCAGTTCACACAAGCAGTTCTAAGTGCCCAGTGAGCACATGGGACCACTGGTGAATAGGCTGGGCCAGGAACCTTTAAAATGTTTCAGGGTCACCTAGGATGGGGCTAAAGAGCTACTGATCTGAGGTAACAGAGACATACTTGCTTCTAGGGAGGAAGCAATAACATGGAGCCCACATGGTCTCTTGTGGAAGCAGGAGATGAACACAACATGTTTGTGCCACCTGACACACTGCTCCTCATCCTGCTGGATTAGGTGACCCTGGGTGCCTCCTACATGTACCCATGTGGTCCTCCTCATAGTTCACTTATTCGCTAGGTATATTTGTTGAGTCATCCCACAGATGTTGCTGCACCCTGACATCTTCCTTGGGGAGGGGTGAGAAGGCAGTGCCAATGTCTCAGACACTGGGAGTCAGGTAGAAGGCATATAGCAGACTCGTTTATTTAACAACTGATCCATTGACAGTTGACATCATGTGGTCGCCCCTCACTGGCTAGGCAGGGTCAGGGCCTCTCACAGCTCCTGTGGTTAAGCCCTCAGGCAACATCGCTCAGTGGTCTCTCATTGGTTAGGCATGACCTGGACCTCTGACTGTGCCAGGCAGATTCCAGGTTGACTCCTTTTGACCTGGCAGGCCTTAACTTCCTCCGCACAGAGAATTCAAGACTTCGACTCTAGCATTTATACTGACCGTAGAGGAGACTGATAGAGACACAAGGTCAGTCTAGGTGAAAGAGATGAGGTACACCTTCCCAACAGCGTCTAACCACATGTTCCTGTTAGTGAAATACATCAGGGTTACCTGTAAAACTCGTCAATAGCATCAAGAAACCAATTCTCTCTGTGGGAATGTGCACACAGACACAAGACATGTAGACAGTGCTGACGGGAAACAAGAAGGCAATTCTTAAGAGTCCTTCTCATCAACCTGGGGTCACTCTTCAGCATCATCTTGCAGGCTGGCATTCCCAGTCACGTGCTGACAGCCCACCTTTAGCTATTTCACTGCCTGGTACTCTATTTACTCATGGAGAAAGAGCCATGCCCCAAGGGACTGAAAAGGAAGAGATGGCTCTATGGTTATGGGCAATTAGTGTGCAAACAGAAGGACTGGTGTTTGGATGCCAGCACCCATGTAACAAGCCAGGTGTGTTCCCACATAGGCTGGTAACACTAGTGCCGAGGAGGATGGAGACAGGAGGATTGCTGAGACTTGCTGGCTGCCCCCTTTGCTAAAAACAGAAATGTGAGCTTCAGATTCAGCAAGACATTGACTCAAAATGAGTGACACAGAGAGTGATGGACAAGACACCCAACGCCCTCCTCTGGCCCCCTCCAAACATAGTCACACACCTGCATAAACACAAGCACACATAAAAGACAAAGCAAGGCAATATTCTACTCCATGGGACCCTTGTCAGAATGATTTTATCCTTCAATATGCCCAGGTGCAGTTTATCATGGATGAGAGCTGGTCCTCTCTCCATGGGGTCACATTTTCCCATTGAATTCATGCCAGTACCATGTTCATATAGAATTGTTTTAATTTTTTTATTTTGTTCTCCGTTTTTTTTTCCTCCTAGACCAGGGGGTTCATCTCTTCTGAAAGAATATTTTCCTTCAGCATCTACGTCCTTTGTGGAGCGTATCTGTTTGCTGTCTGCCTTTCCCTTTCTACCGTGACATCCCTCCTATGCCCACCTGTTCAGTCTTCTATGATTCCGTTCATTGAGTTGTGTTGTTTGTCATTTCCCCTGATGGCTTTCATAATTGGCAGGTGATATTTGGCCTTTTATTCTGTTTTTAGAGATGGGTTGAAAACAAAATAGCGTTGCTATCCTCACCCCGAGGAAAGGTAAATTCCCTTAAGACTTAGGAAGCAGGTATTTCCAGAGTGATTCTTGTTTGAAATCAATGGCTCTGGATGTGTACAAGAAAACAGGAGCCACTTAAATTTCACTTTAATTGTGAAACATTAGAAGGAGCACAGTAATTTATCCATTTCTGGAATGTGAGATAGGACTTTCTCAGACTTGTGGGTCAAGGAAATGTGGCAGTGCTTGTGGACATGAGTTCTGGAATCAGCTCTAACTGGGCTCTAGTACTGTCTCCTGACAGCCTTGCAGCCGGACACACCCTGTAGCTTTTCCGGGCCTTGGCAGCTCTTGGGCTTGGAGTAGTGGAAGGCACTGCCAGACAGCAGTGACTGCTGTCACTAAGCACACAATGACAGTGGCTAACACAAAATAAATTTATTGCCTCCCAGCTCTGGAAGCTGGAAGTTTGATATCAAGATGTCAGCAGTATCATCTCCTTCTGGGCAGGTAGGGAGAAATATGGTCCATGCCCCTCATCTTCTGTGTGGTCATTTGTAGAGCAATCGTGCTCTATGGTTTGTGAGTCAGGCAAGGGGCTGGAGATTGAAACATACACACACACACACACACACACACACACACACACACACACACACAGAGAGAGAGAGAGAGAGAGAGAGAGAGAGAGAGAGAGAGAGAGAGAGAGAGACATGGGTAACGCCAAGACTTTTATTGTGTTCCAGGACTGCTTACACAGGGTTTCCTTGACTAATGGCCACGCCCTCACTCTCAGCTGCAAGCCCACCAGAAACCACTCCCCTGCCATCAGGAACTCCTGAGGGTCTTGTGCTCAGAGCAGCTGCAAGCATAGGAAAACAAGTTGTTTGCTCTGGCAAGCAGGGGGTCACAGGAAATTCAGGGTCTGGGGGTCCACAGTCCCCTACAGTCATTTGGCAGTTTTGGTGTTCCTCCATTGGTAAATCCATTGTCCTCATCTCTGGCTTTCCTCCTCACAGTATCCTCTGGGGTACACGGCTGTCTTGTTTTCCTTTGGAGAAGGACATCAGTCATATTGAATTAGGTTGCTCTGCGGCTCCTACTGTAACTTGGCTATCTTGTGAAGTCTCTAATTTCAAAGGAAATTATAATTTCTATTGCTGGGAGTAGGCTTTCAGCATGCCTTACACAACTGAACCCATGGCACATAAGCAGCACTCATTAGATGAGATAATCCACACCATACACGAGTGGGAATTCATCACCACCTGCCTCCCCATGCATCCTGGAGAAGCCAGAGACCTGACCTTTCTCACAAGTCCTGGAATTTCCCTGTTTCTTTCTCCTTGTCTCTCATTTTTCATGAAACAAAGGGCAGAGAAAAGATCATATCTCAGTGAAGAAGGCTCCATATTGGATCATGAGAATACCCAAAAGCCTATTTCAGTCCAATTCATTTGAGAAGCTATTTCAAGTAGCCAGATGATTTTACTTGAACAATTTTAAGTCCAAATATTTAGCTGATGGAATTTTTTTCTAACTTTCCAACTCACTGTTTGCAAAACCATGCTATTGGAATCAGATAAGCCGACTCAAAATCTGTAGATTTCATGTGTATTGCTATGGATGAAGCATAATTATCTGGCTTAAGTTAATGAGACTAATGCTCAGAAAATCTGGCCTGGTGGTTTGTAATTATATATTTATAATTATATAAACTTATAATATATAATTAATATAATATGTAATTATATAAACTTATTTAAAATGACCTAGACAAGTGGCACAGTAAGTAAAGTATTTGCCATGCAAACAAAAGGACCTCCGTTCAAATCCCTATGACCTATGAAAAGATCTAGGTATAGCCATAGTGGTTATGTCCCCAGGACAAGAAAGGGTGTGAAAACAAGTGGAGCTGATTAGTCATCTAGCCTAGCTAAACACCAAGCTCCATGTTTACTAGTCATCTAGTCTAGTCCAAACACCAAGCTCCATGGTTAGAAAAAAATTCAAAAAAAGATGAGGTGAGAGTGATTGAGGAAGACATCCTGACAGCAGCCATTGCCTTCTATAAACACACACATGAGTGCGTGCTCCTATGTATATGGTTATGTATACATAGACACACCATACACACACACACAAGAAAAGATGTAATTTGCGGTGAGCAGAGACAAAGGAAACTACAATACAGCCTTGCACACCTACAACTAAGATGCCACATAGAGGAATAGAGACTATGAGAAGGGCCTGCAGGACCCAGCAGGGGTCTTGCCGAGTCTTCTACAAAGTCAGTTCACTAGTTACTTGTTCTGTTGCTGTGATAAATCATGTGTCAAAAGCAACTTAAGGAAGGAAGGCTTTGTTTTGACTTATAGTTCACAGGTACAGTCAATCACGTGGGGTGGTCATATTGTTGAGAGTATGAAGCAGCTTGCCACATCGTATCACCTGTGAGGAGGCAGCGAGAGATGAATGCTGCTCCTCAGCTCACTTTCTCCTCCTGACTCAGTCTGGGAGCCCAGCTCGAGGCATGGCGCTACTCACATTTAGGTGATTCTTCCCACCTCAGTTAATTCAGTCCACAAATTTCCTCATGGGCATAACCAGAGGTTTGTATGTCAAGTGATTCTAGAACTCATTAAGTTGATAATAAAGTTTACCCTAACTATGGGGTACTAATGCTCGCTTTGACTCAGTGGAGGGTGTGCAGCCATTACTGCAGGGCCATCTCAAGATGGTAACTAGCCATGGGTTCTCACTGGCTAGAGGACCATCTCAATCACCCCTAGAGCACCAACTCAGTTTTTTCTCCAGCCTTTCCTTCAATGATTCCTATGGGATAGCCAGATATCAGTTGTCTTGTGGTTTTTCAGACCCTAAGACAATACAGTTGTCACTGGCAGGGTAGACTGCCAGCCCGTTACCAGGCACAGGCAGATCTTTCATTTATACTTCTATTGTTTGTTTTTCTCTCCAGCTATCACTGAAGAGGAGAAGGATGTAGCTACCATGATTCTAGGGACAAAAATGGGTTAGCAAGAGATATTCAAGAGCTGGCTCTTTATCCTCATCCTTCATACCTTTATTGTGCCATCATAGTTTGATAAATAACCATCATTAAGTTTTCAGATTGATGAGAGCTGCAAAGAAGTCTTATTTGTTCTGTATGTCTTTTCCAGAATGTCTCTGTTCTTGCCTTAGAATTTTGTAGTTTACAAAGCACAATCAATCCATTCTTGGAGGGCAGAGAATGGGAAGACCTGTACCATCCTCCAGAGTATGTTGTCACGGCTGGTTCATTTGGGTAGAAAGTACTTCACAAGCATCTTCTGTGTGCCTAGCTGTGATCATCTAAGGTCATCGTCATTAAGGTGTTAGGTTTGAAGTCACCATTGAAGCATTTGATTGAACAATAATCATTGACGTTTTAAAGGTCAATGTAAGATGGGCTGTCATGGATAGATATGATTTTGGACACAAGCAAGCTATAATTTAGTGAGGAAGGCAGATGCATATGATAGTATCTGCAATAAATCTCCTGAAATCTCTGAAATGGACATCTCATCCTTTGTTGGATCTGGGGAATAAGTGGTTTTTTTTCCATTTATTCCATGAAATAGAGAATAGCATGTGTGATGGGCTGGTGGTGGGCAAAGCAGGCTGCTTAGAGAACATTGCCTGTTAATATAGTTGAGAGATGAGGGTGAAGTGGAAATTAAGGACCTTTAGTACCAAGATGGTAGGTCAAGGACCCAATTGTGAGACATAAAGTATCAGGAAACTAAACTGAAGCTGCCCTGACTATTAGTGATACTCCAGTTTCTACCTTTAAAACTGGCAAGCCCCTGATGTATGTTTCTTCATGTTGTTCATTGAAGTTTATTTGTTTTGAGACACGATCTTACTATATATCCCTGGTTGGCTTAGAACTCACTATACAGACTAGGCTGACACTGAACTTACAGTTGTCACAATGACCTTGAGCAGAGCTGATGGAGGCCTGTTAGAGAAAGCTGTTTCTCAGGCCTGAGTGGAGACCTAACATTCCAAGCTACAGGAAACAAAACAGTTAATCCGGTTTGTTCAAACACTTGAGCTAAGCAGCACTCTTCAGGAGGGTGAGCTTACCTTAAGCCACGTTAGAGAGATAGGAGGACTAGGCCTTAAATGCAATACGTACTTTCTCTTCAGTATCTTTGTTCTCTGTGCAGTTCTTCTACGGCTTCCTGAGACTCCTGAGTCTCCCAGCCTTCTCGAGTTCTGACTCAGAAAGGTGTAGCTTTTCCTTTTTTCTTCTCTTCAATGTGTCTTTTGGATGCTGATTTTTTTTTTTTTTTTTTTGTGTGTGTGTGTGTGTGTGTGTGTGTGTGTGTGTGTCTACTTTGCTTTTTCACTCATGCTCTAAAGCTCACTCCTGTGACTGCAAACCTCCAGGCCAACTTAACACAAACCACAAACAGCATGGCTTTCCTTTGCCTCTTCTTCCTCTTCCAGGAAGCCACTAAGAGCTGCAGTTTACCTGCCCTGGGGGTTTTTCCTTCAAACTCTGATAAAATTGCCTTGGAGCATTCTTTTCAGTAAGTTCTAAAATTCTTTTGTTTACAAGACGAAGAACTCCAAGAAAGGACCCCAATTTCTCTGGTGACACGCATTAACTCTGCCAGGAGTCCCCCCACATTTTCACTAACACAGTGATCCTCCTGCCTTCACAATGCCTAGATGTTCCATTCCACACCCTGCCCGCCCACATTTTTTTTTTTTTTTTAGTTTTGGTTTCCAAGTTGAAAGCTAGAAACAGGCCACTCATGTTATATTTAACTGAGGGTACTATTTAAACAGAAAAAAAAAAACCAATTCAAAACTTCAGACATTTGAAGTAATTTGCACAATCTTCCCAGACCCTGCTGTATAGTGAGGAAAGCGACTGAATAACAGCTATATAACAGGGGTTACCTGTGGGGCGCGACCCCTTTGGGCATATCATAAATCCCACATATCAGATATTTACGTTATAATTCATGAAAGTAGTAAAACTACAGTTATGAAGTAGCAATGGAATAATTTTATTGTTGGAGGTCACCAAACATGAGGAACTGTATTGAAGGGTCACAGCATTAGGAAGGTTAAGATCCGTTGCTATATATGAAAATGCTCCAAGAGGGTGGGCAGATGGTCTGTGGTTAAGAGCACTTGCTTTGCAGGTATGAAGGATAGAGTTCAAACCTCAGCACGCAACAATAACCATGCCTACCACCCCAGGTCCAAGTGGTTCTCCATGATGAGGCGAGATTGGTGCCATCTGCACTCCTGTACATAGCCCTTCATCGTGCCCTGTTGGCAAACACAAGAAACTCGGTGGTTGCGGGGCAGTGGTGGCACACGCCTTTAATCTCAGAACTCGGGAGGCAGAGACAGGTAGATTTTCATGAGTTTGAGGCCTGGTCTACAAGACCTAGTTCCAGGACAGGTTACAAAGCCACAGAGAAACCCTGTCTTAAAAAAAAAGAAAGAAAGAAAGAAAAAAGAAAGAAAGAAAGAAAGAAAGAAAGAAAGAAAGAAAGAAAGAAAGAAAGAAAGAAAGAAACTCTTTGGTGTTACCAAGCTAGACTCTGGTGAAACCAAATTTCTGTTGTTGATAACCATGTAGGGTACACTCTTACATGGTCTCTGACATGAAGCTACACACATACATGTGAATACAGTCACACAGATGCATGCCACACTTTATTTAGCCCATTAATTTTTTAAAGCTACTTCACTGTAGAAACTTTAATATTAGGCATTGTTAAATACAGAAAAACAGAAGGTAGGAGTGGGGTACTGCAGTTCTAACACACAGTGTGCTAAGATCATCGCTCTCACCCTTTACTGATGTGGGGAACCTGGCCCGGGTGGGGGGTGTCCTGGGTTGTATAAGAAAGGAAACCAAGTGAACCATGGGAAAAAGGCAGTAAGAAGTACTCTTCCACGGCCTGTAGTGTATTTGTATTTTAATAAATAACGCTTGCCTGAAGATCAGAGGTTAAAACAGCCACACTGGTCAGCCTGACAGACCAGGCAGTGGTAATACACACCTTTAATCCCAGTAGTCCCACTAGGTTGCTATAGAAACCGGGGCAGTGCATGCCTTTAATCCCAGTGGTGCACACCTTTAATCCCAGTAGTCACACTAGGTTGCTATAGAAACCGGGGTGGTGTACGCCTTTAATCCCAGTGGTGCACACCTTTAATCCCAGCCCTAGAGAGGAATATAAGATAGGAGGAGACAGTTCTCAGACACAGTCTCATTCTGAGATTCTTGGAGGTAGGATCACCATTTTCGGACTGAAGTAGAGGTAAGAGCCAGTGGCTGGCTGCTTTGCTTTTCTGGGTCTTCAGATTAAACCCCAATATCTGTCTCTGGGTTTTTATTAATCGTGCTTCAATGCCTCTGCGTCAGTTCTTGTTACCAGGTTCCTGTCCTGCCTGAGTTCATGCCTTGGCTTCCCCTGATGATGGGCAGTTACCCGAAAGCCAAATAAACCCTTTCCTCCCTGAGTTGCTTTGGTCTCAGTGCTCTAGGATAGCAATAGAAACCCTAAGACTTCCTCTTTGTAACAGCACTGTATACCTGGCACCCAATGCAGTGCCAGGCAGAAAGCAAGTACTCCATTAATTGCAATCAAGGTAGAAGAGCATAATGATACCATCATTATCCTTGGACCCCCATCATTTGATGTCCACTGGCCTAGAGCAGAAAGACCCCAGAACTAGACCAAGGACATCTCTCCCTCAGCCAGAATAAGCCATTTCCCATAGAGCATCATTTACTCCTGGGGGGTTTGCTGTCATTTTGCTGAATGCTCCAGCCCTGAATCTAGCTACTTTTGTAAGTAAATGGGTTGCCTGTGCACTCAAAGCCCAAACTAACTATTTGTCAAGTGAAAAGTGAATTAATCAGTGGACTCTTTTGTTGTTGTTTGTTTGTTTCTTTGCCTATGGATTGCCAAAAAAATCAGTCTGTCTGACTTGAGAATGTTTGATTTTTGGCATCCAGTTAGCCACAATCTGATAACCAATTAGGAGCACTTACAGATTTGGACTAATAATTTAGCTACCAGGCTGCTGTCTAATGTCAATGAACTGGAGTCAGTTATTGCCAGTGTCAAAATAGCTTGGAAATGAATCTTTTTTTTCCAATCTACTGTGCAAGTTTTCTATGCAAATAGCAATCAGTGCACCATTCCTTTCCCCTGTGGAAAGCAGCAATAATGGAGTTGCAGAGCCCTCAAAACACAGTCTTGGTTTAAGAATCAACATAAACAAACAGACTCGAAGAGGTTATAAAATGCAGAAAGAGCATGCATTTATTATTGTGATTGCAAGCATGTTATCTAGACATCTAGACAAGGGGTGCTGTGCCGCAGAAATGGGACAAAGAGCAAATTTGTAGAACGGAGAATATGGTGGTGAATATCTCAGACTATATTAGGAAGTTTATGAAGAGGTTGATCTCATAGTATAAAAGTCAGAATGACCCTCAAGGTGCACATCTTCTCCAGCCCACAGTATTAGCAGGTATAATTATTACTTAAATTCACTTAGAGCTGAAGATGATGTTTTTACATTACTTAGTATGTGTGCGAGTGACAGTAATGTCTATAAGACTTATGGCTATAAGAGTTGAGAAAGGGAAGATTTGGATAAGGGCTCTGTGCCACTATTGAGCAGTTGTTTTCTTTGCTTTATACTATTCCACTCTCCTTATATGTCAGACTCTATTCCTCTACTCCAATGAGACATCACTGACCTACATGTTATAGGTACAATCCTCATACAACTGAACAGTGATGGATCATACTGCCTTAGGGGTCAAGATCATCCTCACACCTGGATCATGTCATCCACACCCTGAGAAGCAACATGGCAGTTAGGATTCAAATATTACAAGGCTGTTTGGTCCAGCGTGCCTTCAATCAATTGCCATGTCAAACTCTGATTCTAGGAACGAGCATTTTTTTGCATATTTTGTCTGGACCTTTAAATAGAAACCAGAAATTGTAAGAACTTATTTCAAAGCGTTTTTACTTTTTGTCCTTTAAAAGCTCATCTAAACCTTTGAGCAGGATGAAGGTGAGATTAATTAAAAGATTAGCTCTCTTGCAAGCTTTTGATGGGTCCTTCGCTCACTAACCTAACAATACTTCTAGCTGGGTTTGAGAACAACAAAGAGACAACTTTTTCAAATGAGACATGCATGCTCATCTGTAATAACTCTCCTTACGCATCCCAGACCTGACCCTCTCCACGGCCTCTTTAGAATTCCCAGTAACAAAATCTGGGGTTTGAGATTCACAGTAGGAAGTTGAGATAGGTGAGGGTTCTTCTCTAGAACAATGTTTCAAAATTGTCACAACCCTTCAATGGTAATTTAATTTTTCACAGTGGTAAACTTGTTTGTATGTGTTTGAGTTGGGGGTTGGGGAGAAAACAAGGGGTGTTTGCCATTGCCTTATATCTCTGTGGCATATGTTGGTTTCTGGGTTGTGAACAATTGTAGGGTATATAAAATGAACAGTTGAGCCAATAGTAAGGAAAGCTTGATTTCTTTCAAATATTCTGACTAAAAGGGAAGAAAAGCACTTAAATCCTTGGTGAGAAAGATTGGCCGTCATGCGTGGTAAACTCAGTTTTCCATCTGCAGTTGGGGCCTTATGTCTTTCTTAAAGAAGGGTTTAAAAGGAAATAGACAGAGCTATTTGGGAAAGATTGGCTCCTCGTTTGTTTGTACAACACACTCACACAGCCCAGGTTCTTTGGAGGGCACTGGGACAGTTCCAGTGAGATATTAATAGATCTGTAGGCATCAGAGACAGTGACTTCTAGTGGGTGAGGAACAGCTTCAGAGGGTGTGGATTTGTCACCTGGGGCAGAACCGTGTAAGGGCTCGCTGCTCACCTACTTTTCTGTGCAAAGCATGTCATTAGCACGGCCTGATGTTGAGGTGGGTGAGATGACAGGCCCAGCAAGTAAGCATCTGTCCAACCCGTGGCACTGCCCCTGGTTGGAGGTGGTGCTGAGTCCAGCTGTTTTTCACTGCCCTCTCCACCCTGAGCTCCCCGGATCTGGATTATCACTCCTGCCTGACACTGTCTTTTGAATGTGTCACAAGGGGAGACTAAATAAGAGAATATTGATAGCCGGGCGGTGGTGGTGCATGCATTTAATCCCAGCATTCAGGAGGCAGAGGCAGGAGGACCTCTATGAGTTTGAAGTCAGCCTGGTCTAGAAGAGCTAGTTCCAGGACAGCCAGAGCTACACAGAGAAACCCTGCCTAAAAGAGAGAGAGAGAGAGAGAGAGAGAGAGAGAGAGAGAGAGAGAGAGTGTTGACAATGATCTTCAGTCTTTTTGGCACTTGTGGCTCCTGTACTTGTCTTTTGCCCTCCATGTAAGGTTTCCTCACCCTGCCCCTGCCCCAGTCACTGCCGTTTGGCCAGTAAATAGTCCACACAGCATCTCTCTCCTTCCTCAGAGTTTGCACTTGGTGACTGCTGATCTCTCTCAGCCTAGAGCCCCTCTCCTCAAAGCAATTTTTGTAGCCCACACTGCCTAAAGCCACTGCCCTGTTCTCACGGAAGTGACAGGTTTTAGTACGATGGACCCAAGTGCAGGCTTTTCCCCCTTCTTTTTCTTTTTACGGCCTAAACAGTGCTATATATCAACTATTTCTCTAGTGCTCACATTGCATTAAGTGTTATCAGTAACCAAGGAATGGTTTAAAGTACACAAAAGAATACATGACGGTCTCATACAGGAGCCACGCCATCTTATCTAAAGGACTCATTTTCGTATCCTACAGGGGTCGGGTGAGTTCTAATCTCTTCCTGGGAGAATGAGGGATGATCATACTTGTTCGTTGTCTGCCTACAGTATCTCAAGGGTGCTAAATGCTGTCTAAACTGTTCATTATTGGAGTGTGAAGTACAATGTGCTCGCATAGTAACGTTTGTTGAATAATGGAATGGATTCCACAAAGAATGAGCATCAAATGCAAAGGAACGAGGAGCGTGCAAAGCCCCATCTGGGCCAGCTTTTCCAAATGTGTTTTTATCTTGAAAGCATGGTTGATGCTGCTTAGAATATTGGGTTAAGGAGGCATCCAAGGCTGTGTCTACATGCATTATTTGTTGTGAGCCTGCTTGGCTTTTGTGGCTGTGTGTTGGCTCAGATTCCTATAGGGCGGACATTCTCTCCTCTTAGGGGAGAGTTATCTTGCCTACAGTGCATGCCTCTAAAAACCCTGTGAGGCGCCTTTGAAAAAAATCAGCCATATGTGGCAGAGCAAATATGAAACAAAGTGTTCAGGAGATTCAAAAGGAGGCAGAAATTGGCCCTCTGCCTCTTCCATCCCCTGTTCTGAGTACTGATGTTTGACAGCACTCCAGGATTAAAGGAGAACACTCTTGCTCAAACACCAGTATCTGAAACACGGGAGGGGGAAAGGCTTACAGAAGGGAACCGGCCAAAGAAATTGCTTTTTGAATAAATGCTTCCTTCTCCGGAGCTATGCTACGGCGGCCTCTGTTTTTAGAAAGGGTTTCATTTTATTTCTCGGTGAGCGCGGTTTCTAGAAGCAGGAGGCCTGAGGAAATGAAACTGGTAGAAATCTCTGTGACTTCACCCATTTCCCACCCACTGGAAAACCAGTAGAGCCCAGCTGAGATGAGCCTGCGGTGAGATGTCGATGATGCACTATCACATCTTGAGAACCGCCCCGAGAAGCGGTTTGCCCTCAGGTGAAGAGGAGCTCCAGTGGTTCTTGATCCCACTTTGAGTTGCTCTCCATGTGTGCCTGTGTTTGTGTTTTCTATGATGTTGTACAGACCATGTGCATAAAAATCTTGACCTGATCAAAGCTCCAAAGAGATTAGCAAGGGGTCCAGGGGCACAGTGGAAGCCAGCAAACATTCATAGAAAGAGATACTCCTCCGAAGTCGCTCAAACATGGGCTGAGTGATTTATGTCCCTGACTGACTTGAGGGCTGTGTGAGGAAAATGGAATGTAGAAGCTGAAGACTAAGTATGGCAGGAAGGAAACGGCAGGTCAGGGACACACTGGGCAGGTGGCCTCCAGAAAGGCCTCTAGTATCAGATAACGGTGGAGTCATGAGGATACCAAAAGGAAGGACATTGCTGCGCTTTGTTCATTTCTTCCCTAAATGCAGGAGCAAGACAGGAAGATTCTCACTAAACTAAAAATGGGCAGAAGCCTATAATTATTTGAAGAGCAAAGAACTGCCAGTGGATGCAATTGATTTCTTGACTGAACTCTAGTAGGCAGGCTCCCGGTGTAAGGGACATTCATCTGAATTCCAAGGCCAGCTCTTAAGTGAAGTCAGTCATGACCCTTATAAATGAGATTGAGTACAGAGGAAGAATTTAACAGCGGGGTGTCCTACAAATGAGGCAGGCCATACTTCATCCTGTCTGTGGTGGGTGATGGTTCTCAGGCACAACAAGTTGCACACCAACCCTCACAGCTCAGCTCTTTGTGCCCAGGCTTTCTTTCTGCCCAGATATGCAATACGGAATGAGGATGGCCAGACGTGAAGCATCATGGCAGGTCCATTGGGTTTTCGTCATATATACATTTCAACATAGCCACAGTGATTGCTCTCCCAACACGTGGCTTTCTGCATGTTTCGATTTAAATCAACTCTGTTCATGATCCTGAGTCACATTTGCTGTTTGTTCAACTACTTCTAACATGATTTTTATGGGAAATGGCACAACCCAGGGTAAATCATTGAAGGCAGATTTTTGTTTGTTTGTTTTTTGTTTGTTTGATGGCATATAATGAACCTGAAATGTCCACTTTTGTTTACACAGGTTTTATGGTTACATTCCATATTGCCATAGCGTTGACAGTTAGTTGACTAATATCTAATCCAAAGCTCACAAAGTCTCATCTGCTGCCTTGGCAGTTGGCTTGACAATATGATACTTTAGTGTAGAATTGGATAAGCAATGAGATTCTGTCATAATAATGGTTTGGCATAATTATTTTCCAGTGCTATGGTTTTTATCATTGATAAATACTTGGGGGGTTACAAATACTTAGCTATCAACTCTCTAGACTTCCTGGATTTCTTTATAATCTAACAAATAACTGGCTTTGGAATCTCCTCAATGACTGGAGACACACACCAAAGGGTTTATGGCATCCCTCGTGTAAGACTAAGAAACACAGCGAATGCACTTTTTTATGAAGAGATATTTGAAGAGCTCAAGGGTTCTAAGGAAAGGAAAACAGCAGGCAAAAACCCCAGGTTCAAGCCAAGGCTGAGCCAGGATTGGTGGTACTGACCTGTAACCCTATCACTCAGGAGTCCAAGGCAGGGGCATGAACCAGGGACACATAGTAAGATCCTGTCACAAAGCCAAGACACAAGACACAAGAAGTGCTTCATCAGACCCATAAGGTAGTGCAAGTTGGGTGTTCATACGGGCAAATCTGCTCCGCACCCAGAAAGACTATTTTTTGTCCACCCAACAAGGTGCCTAGAGGAGGCAGAGGTGGGGCGGGAGAGTCAGAAGTGGGGAAACCTTCTAAATGATGCTCCCTGGGTGGACAGGCTGGGAGTGAGGGTGGGGGATGGTTTCTTGGAGATTGGGGCTACTGTGTGACTAAAACAGAGCACCTTTGGGGCAGGAAGAGAAGGATTTTCCCACTGGTTCAGAGCAGTCTCCATAGGAAAGCCCAGCATGCTTGTACTTTACAGTGCCAGAAACAGGATGGGCATCTATAAGGCTGAGCCCCTGGCTTACTGTCGAGCCAGGTTATAGGAAACTGGAGCCCCCTGCACTCCTGGTCCATATCCTCCCAGCTGCCATTGCTCTTGTATCCCAGCTCACATAGCCTATCCTCTTCTAATCCTTTCTTCACCCATTCTTTATGGGAAGTTATTCTGGTCTTTTCATCTCCGTGCTGTGATTCTATCTGCTTACTGCGCCCAAAGTAAAAACCCACACCGCCTCACCGTACTACATTTTTCAAGTTAACTCTTGTTTTCAACTTCAGTAAATTTCCTCAAAGAGTCCACAGATAATTTGCCATGAGATGAATCTAAACCAAAAAATTTTGTGCCAGGTACATCTAGTGTGGCTTCTCCCATTGTGTCTGAAGTCATGTTGATGCTACATTGAGGACATATGAAACTCATTAAGACTCTCTCCTGGTTGATTAGAAGTTCTAAAACCTAACTGAAAGGGTACTAGGGCTCAAAGCTAGATAATACTCACTGTTCTAGATTTATTTATTTTATTATTTCATTTGTATGAATCTTTGCCTATGTGTATGTCGGTGAAACGTGTGTGCCTGGCACCCACAAAAGACAAAAGAGGGTGTCAAATTCTCTGGGAATGGAGTTACAGACAGTTGAGGTCCTCAAAATGTACTCAGTATGCACTGAGCATACTCCCTAACCCACAGACTCAAAGATATTCATAGTATTGCATTTATAGCACTGGGGACCATCTTCTGGGTCCCTGGCATATACAACCCATCTTTAAATTACAGGGACATCCAGATTCTGGTTAGAAGCTACCCAGAACATGTTAGGGTTCAGCAGAAAAACCGCTGAGGTTTGCTGTCAATGCCAACCAAGAGCACATGATATAGGAGAACTGATTCAGACAACACATGCATATAGGCAATGTTTTCATTGCAATGAAACCCTTTTCTCACAGCAGGCATTAAATCCATCCCCAATTTCTGCTGTTTAAAGACAACCTCAGACTCTCACTCTATCAGGAGTTATTCATCTTTTCTAAGAACATCTGGGTGGAACTTGCAGCCCAGTTCCTCCATTCCAACTCCTATAAAACATGATATAAACATGAATCTGCCTGCCTTATTGAATTAAACTCTAGAAGACAAGGATTATTCGCTTACTTATCAAGACATCACTCATAAAACCTAGCACAGAGCCTGGAAGAGAACCTGTGTTTGGTAAAGTTAGTTTAGTTGAGTGCAGTAGCAACAGAATCAGATCTTTGAAAATGAAAGATTTACTGTCCTTGTAAACATAATATTTTTCCTTTCAATAATTTATTTACATAGCTCCTACACAAACAGAAATGCTCACCCATGGAAATGGTTTATTCAAGCTTTTTCTTCTATAAAACTATAAAACTGATAACAGTCTAAAAAACTGATAACAGTAAAATATAGTCTTTTATAAGAGCAACCAGGGTTCTACTCAGATATTTGCTTCTTAAGGAACATATTAAATTGGTTTTCTCCCTTTTGAAGGCAGCTTGACATTTACTACAGGTTAGTTCCACATTCCACAAAACATTCAAATGACTGTGAATCATTCCTCCTACTATATTCTGATACAGAACTAGAAAAGCATCAATAGCCAAGACAGTTTGAGCATTACATGGGGGAATTAATCATTTCCCCATATATCATGTGATAACACACTCAATGTGCAGGGGAATGGTGTCAGAATCCATACGTATCAGCACTTCTAGCAGAAATCCTCTTAACACTTCCTTCCCCGAAAGTCATTTCAAGCAGATCAAGTGAGATGACTGCAGATACATTTGCTTTTTTTTTTTTAATCTCTTTTCAAAAGTTTTATAGAAACAGAATTCTCATGGAGGAGCCATCACAGACTTCAGGGTATTGAATACGAATGAAGACTTTGGTTCAAGTCTTTTGCAAGTTTTGTTACTCTGCTACAGACGTTCCTTCAAATAACAAAGCATCTGTGTGGAATTTTAGCTCTTGTGGCATCAGAAGGAAGACAGCCTTGATGTCGAGCACTGGCACAGCAAGCTGAGTCACGTCTAGCTTCTGGGACTTAAGACAGAAAGGAGAGATGGTGACTTCCAGTACATCAAATCCTAACACAGTCAGAGTTGCCGCTATTCAGTGTATTACTAAGAAATAAAAGCCCTGACAATCAAACTGTGACACACTCTTCATGACAGGTCATGTTTTGATTTCAGAGATGTTAAAATGTGAAGAAGTGTGCATCTTGCAGTTGGTGCACTATAGAATTGAAGCAGTGCTCATGGTTTATGCAGGGCTCCACACAATAATAATAGTGGCAGTAGAGGGCGCGTATCATGATATCCTTGAATTTGATATTTGTGCAATCTTGCCCTCTCTCCCCAACAGTCCACCACTAAATAGGTTTGGGAACAATTCAATTACATGTTGCGGCTCATGATCTTCCTGTGGAAACTTCCAAGTGTCTCCTAAGGTGATTTACCAGATTAACTATGGGAGCCCATTTAAATATGGATTTCACTAAGTAAAAACAGAAAAGTGGGTATGAGTAAATAATTGCTGCATAAACATGAGGATCTGAATTTGATCCCCAGCACCCAGGGGGAAGCTGGGCATAGCACTGAACAGCTGTACACTCGATTCCAGGGTTTTGTCTGGTGAGCCAATCTAGGTGTGTCGGCAACCTTCTGGTTCAGTGAGAGAGTTTTGGAAAATATAGTGATAATGGAAGACACATGGAATTCACCACCCAATGTGCACAAAAAAGCATAAACATGTAACACACACACATGCAAACAGAGACACAGCTTTTCTTATGTCCTGACCACCTGGTCCCAAATAAAAACACAAAAGTTTATATTAATTACAGAATGTTTGACCTGTAGCTCAGGCTTGTTATTAACTAGCTCTAACAATTTAAATTAATAACCAATTTCTATTCATCTACACTTTGCCATATGGTTTTGTGGCTTTACCTGTTCCCTAGCATGTCTTATTCCTCTGGCAGCTGGCTTGCATCTCTCTCAACTCTGCCCTCCTCCCTCTTAGTATTTTCAGTTTGGTTTTCACACCTAGCCTTATTCTGCCTTGCTATAGGCCAAATTGGTTTTATTATTAACCAATGAGAGCAATATATTCACAGCATACAGAAGGATTATCCCATAGCATTTCACCCATTTTATCTGATCAAAAGGAAAGCTCTCAACTTTAACATAGTAAAATTATATTGAACAAACAGTTATCAAGGAAGAATTAGTTACAATATTCAGTCTATTTGTGTTAGGCAAAATTAGAGAAAATATTCTATTATCTCTCTTATCTTGGTGAGTTTAAAGTTTTGTATCTAATTTGCCTTTTTATGATAACTAAGAAAAGTTATAATAATAACGATCTAGTCTTCAACTCCATCAAAGACTGAGAAAGAAATATTACCTGAGTAAGTAGGAAGTACAGGCAAGCAACTTCCAAAAAAATATGAGAAATGACAGAAACAACTGGCTGTCTAGACGGTCACCTAAGGTTTCTATGTAATGTTAGGGCAAACATCTTTGGCCTACAGGCCTAACATATATGACAGACTTTTCTGTGAAGCAGGGAATTTTGAAGGACTGACTGTACTACCGTGTCTTAGCAAATCTTGGCAGTTGCCTTTCTTGCGTCCTGCTAGTCCAGGTTGGATAACAACTGTCAGCAACTGGGGTAAGGTGTTGTTTGTTTTTTACCCTTTACTTTTAGGGTCTTTAAGGGGGAACCACCAGGTCCTCAAATAAATCACTCAAAGAGTCTTATTCTTACTTATAAATGCCCAGCCTTAAATAGCTTGGCTTGTTTCTAACCAGCTTTCCTTAAATTTACCCATCTATCTTTTGCCTCTGGGTTTTTTCCTTTCTCTTACTTTTGTATATCTTACTTTCACTCTTACTCCATGACCAACTGGGTGGCTAACCCCTTCTTTTGTCAATACTTGATCTCCTTCTTCTCTTGCTTCTCTTTTTCTTCCCAGAATTCTCCTCCTATTTATTCTCTCTGCCAGCCAGCCCCATCTGTCCTTTCTCCTGCCTTCCTATTAGCTGTTCAGCTCTTTATTAGACCATCAGGTATTTTAGACAGGCAAAGAATCACAGCTTCACAGGGTTAAAAAAATGCAGCATGAACAAAAGCAACACATCTTTACATCATTAAAACAAATGTTCCACAGCATGAACAAAAGTAACATGCCCTAAAATAATATTCTACAACAACAAGGGCATTTTCTTTGCCCACATGGCCAACTTTTGTCATAAAGAAAATAAACTTGCTGTGGAGTTTCTTTGATGCCCATCATCTTTTCTGGAGTATATTTGTATTGTCAGAAGCAGACATGTCTCACTGCCATGAAAAGTCTTAAGTTATTAGAACATTTTAAATGCCATATTCTGTAGGCCTTTGAAGTGTTTGAAGATTACCTATCTATCTGAAATATATCTTTGCATACCTTGAAAACTTAACTTACATGACTATAAGTTTGACTATTGTCTATAACTATTAATCTATATTTTTAATTATACATTGTATTTTTAGTTGAGCTGCATAAACAATATTTTAAACAAGAGTAGGAATATACATATAGTATAACAAAATAACAGTATAAAATATATATACAGTATAACATGATATGTTAAATATTTTGAGATTAGCAGTTGTTTTTTGAATTAATGTAGATTCAACAATCTACCCCCTTTTCCATCATTTCTATATCATATTCCTCTTTCTTCTTTTAGAAAGCAAGTAACTACAACCAATAACAATGTATAACTACCCACCCTCAAATGAAAACAAATATTTATAACCAATATTTTGGGAATGTATCTATTGTTTTATAGACTACTTCCTGTTGGCTTGTGGGTCCTGGTGATGTTTGAGGGACTCTTGGAAAATCAGGATAATTGTTAAGTTTTGGCTAAAGTATTCTGTGAGACTGGATCATGTCAGTCAGCAGCCTTGAAGCTGTTCTGGATGTAGAACTCAGAGGAAATGGCAACAGGGGCGCTCTGAAATGTTGGATCATCTGGTCCACCTGTTCCCATCATATACTTTTCAGGGAGTTCTTCCTTAATCAACCTGTTTTTTCTTAACCCAGAATGAGTCCACAGCCTTTCATTCCCATGGAAATCAAAGCAGAGCCTCTTTCTCAAAGAAACATATCTTTAGACTTAAATTTTGAAGTCAAGATATTTTTAAAATAAATAGTTTGGCTTAATTTAGTAGCTTTTACAGTCAAATGTCTATAGACTATAATTATCAACCTGTAGAGCCCTTGTTGACTACTACTTAGGGAACACCCTCTCTTCCATCCTACTTCTCTTGTTTGTTTCTTCAGACAGACTCTTTCAGTGTAGCCCTTGCTGTCCTGAGGATCCCTTAAAAGGTGTGTGTCACCCTGCCTGGCCACCATCACTATTTCTATTATAACAGCATTTCTTTTTGAAATCTAGGTGATTTTAAAGCTTTGTAACAAGCTGACCTAACCCAGCTCCCTTCCATTTGGTAATCCCACAGCACTGGAAATCAACCGTTCAGTGTCTGTCTTCCCTGTCGTCCTTGCCTTTGAGTGCAGGAGAGAACACTGTTTCCTGTCACTTCAGGGACAGATTGACTATTGGGTGTGATGATAATTAGGCATTGCATCTCCCTTCTTGCAGCCTAAAGTCACCTGGAAGTTCATTTACAAATGAAATCCCCAAACTCAGGTTCACACAAGTCAAACTGGCCTTTTGGGAAAGCAGTTGCTTAAGATGATAGAACTCTGCTTTGTTAACCTCACATTGGACTACTGCAACCACATTCTTGGGTTACCTCAGAATTTTTCCACAGACTTCTGCAGGTTTAATTTCCTAGTCTCCACCATGGCTCCTCTAGAGCAGAATTCTTCCGGTCCTGTCTGTCTGAAGCCTCCCAGTTCTTGCAGAGACTGCAAACCCCTTGACTAGTTAGCATCATGCTACTTAGACAAATCTAGAAGCCCTTTGACTTATGCTAAACGAAAGAAAACCAAGCTGCAGTGGGGTTGCCAAAGAGCAGATGTGATACCATTGAAAAGGCCCAAGGAATGGACGTAAAGATGAAGATGAGTGAGCCAGTGAGACCCAGTGAGCTCTGGGTCTGTGGTTGGTTTGTCATCTAAGGGTTCAAGCGACCACTGACCAAAAATACCAGAAAATCAAGGGCATCTCTACTGAACACAAGCAGAATGAATATTTTCACATCATTTGTGTTGTATTGAGATTTATAGACAGTTTACAAACAGGAAGCATGTCAGATGATATATAAAGGTTATGTGCAAATACCATACATTTCATATCTCAGACTTGAAAACTGTGGATTTTGGTGCTCTTTGAAAAGTGGCTGGCACAGATACAAGTTGACAGCTATACTTCTATTCATGTTAGAGCCCTTACCTAAACACATGGACATCTTTCCTTCAAAAGTTATGTGATTTTTTTTTCTTTTTCAAAATCTCTAAATATTTAATCAGAGTCCTTGGTGTAAGCTGTGTCTTTTATAGTTTCTCTAGTAAGTCCAACAGGAATCCAGGGTTCAGCTGTCTTAAAGAAAAGGAAAAACTTGCAACTGTGGCCGGTAAGAGGAAACCTCAAAAGTTTACCCACAGTCATGCCCAACCGAACTTTGCAAACTTATTTAGCTTGATCTATTGGTTTCCTAGTTCCTGTAAAGAATGTCTAAGTGATGCCATCTGTAAAGCATATGACACCGACAGAAGGGTGCCTAATAACCAGGAAGCATTAATGTTCCTAGCATCTAAATTATTTGGAATCGTCTGGTGTGGTTTGCGGTGACAAGGCCGCATAAAGCTTTACTGCTATGTCCTCCTCATCAAACTCTTACAAGATGGGTTTATAACGGACCCAAAGGTAGTAGCAAAATGAAAATTAGTTCTCGGGTAGAATAGCAATCCCGTTCGACTCGCCTGTAGCAACTGCGTCATATCTGCTTCTACAGCAAGGAAATGACTTCTTAATGTGCTTTCCTTCCACTAAGAGGAATTAAATCTGTATGGCAAAATGGAAAACCAGTGTGCTGGCAGCCAAATTCTGAAAGGAAGATCCATGACCCTCAAAAAGATATTTGGGGCCTCGTTCTATGCTAATGAGCCTCATTTAGGCCCAGACTTCCTCGGTGTGGAAATAAAGCTTGCAGGAAAGCAAGGATGTCTTTCCCGTACTATTTCGTCTTCCACATCGAAGCTGCTCTAAGATGAATGGGGGAAGTCTCTGTGTTCTGCAGGCTGCTGGGGTAGGGTCTGTAGAGTAGGCTGAGGGTTTGGGGTCCAAAAGAATGAATGTTATTGTTTTAGTTTAAAGGTTTTTATTTATTAGGGGTGTGTGTGTGTGTGTGTGTGTGTGTGTGTGTGTGTGTGAGTGTGTAGTGGGGGGTTAGGCCTACATGCCACAGTATGCGTGTGGAGGCCACAGGACAAATGTGTCCAGTGATTCTCTCCCTTTCATTTGATCGCGGTTTCCAGTGGGCAGCTTCTCGTGTTTATACCTGACCCATCGATGCGCCTGGTCAGCATGCTTTGTTGAACTCCCCAGGCTGTTTTCAAAGCATCCCAGTTCAAAGCGAGCAGACACAGGGAAATGAGAGCAGTCAACTATGGAACTGCCCGTTTGTATGGATTCTCCAAGACAAAGCAAACTGGGTGGGCACAATGCTCGCACCTGCATTACCTACCTGGACAAGGAAATGATTTTCCTGAGTTCCCCTGCCCCCGTTTCCTTCAGAGTAAATGGAGTTGAGTAGTGTGTCTGGTGGGAAGCTGTAAGGCTTGTGCAAAATATGAGCATGAGAGAAGTTGCTCTCCAAATCATACATGCTGGCCGCCATTGACAGCACCCACCTGAACAGGGATTACTACACTGCACATCTTGTGAGCAAGTGTACCGTTAGCTCTCTCTCTCTCTCTCTCTCTCTCACACACACACAAAACCCACAGAAATGGCATATTAGTAACAGAACTGAATTACAATAGGGGAGTAAGAGAGAGATTAAACTCTATTGAAAACCTGGTCTCTGATAGAACAGACATGTTATTCCCTCTAATCATCAATTTTAAACATGTCTTTGCTCATAAGTCTATATATGTATACATATATATGTGACTATGTATTAAATATGTATATATATATATTTCTACATGGATAGAGAATTGTCTACAGAGGAACTGCATTAACAAAGACTACATGAATTGACTAAGACTGTACTACACTGTTAATTTCCTATGCTGTTTTCTCATAGTTTCTATTGTTGCAGATACACTTAGATTCATAAACCTGCTACTTCTTAAAAGAAATTAGAAAACAAACTGCGCATGGAAAATGGGTTCATGTACAGTTTAGCCAGACCCAGAAAGAAAAATTCAGTTTCTCTCTACTTGCTTTGTGACAGAGTTATGGCTTTCTAGGAACACGAAAGAAAAGCCAGGATGTGTGCAACTGTGACAGGGTCAGCACGTGTGAAGTCTGGCTAACCCCTCCCCCGCAGAGCATCAGGACCTCAGTCTCCCTTCCCCAGCACAAGACTTCTGTAAAATTCTACTTTGTTAACAGTCCACTCTTTTCAGTAGCCTGATAGCCAGAGGGAAGGGACTTGAGTGTCTAACCCCAGAATGTCTTCCTGTCCAAATGTTGACAGCTCCTTGGAGCTCATAAAAGACAGCTCAAGCCAGAGCGACTGATAGGTAGGCTGCAGGCCAGAATGGAGGACTGAGCATGGGTAGAGACAACTGCAGTCAGGGATGTCAATAATTAAATGGTGCTGATAAGCGCAAGAAAATGAAGGGGTGTTGAATAGCGGAATGCTGCCCCCAGCAGCCTCCTTTTTACAGGGCCTTAGTCTGTTACAGGCCCTTGCTCATCCAGCAAGCACGAAGCAGCAGTCACCCCAGTGCAGCCGAATCTTGCGATTTTATTAGAGAAGCAAGAAATGTCAATTCTTACGTGAAACTCTTTATTTTCAAAATTGGGCAATTAGCGTAATTAAGATACACCTACAGGCCTCTAATTTGCAAGTTATTTTCACTCTCTTCCCTTTCCCCAGCATTATTAAAGAAGATCTCAGGGATTCTTTCATGAGCCTATTTTATTCTCTTCCTCCAAAGCTCCAGAAACATGACAAAGAGCAAGAGGACTCCCCAGCCTTCTGGAGATCGGAGGAGGAAATGGCTGCAGAAGCTGAGGCGCTGCGTGTCTACTTTCAGGTAAACTTCAAGTACTTCACCTTCACCCAGGCCTCCTCATGGGCCTCAGGGAAGGGAAGATGATGGCTGGGAAAGACAAAGAAAAGTAACAGCACCAGTGTCTCCCCGAGGGGGACTACAAAGGACAGAGAAGCTGTGTAAAGACAATCTTGAGCCATGTGAGATTTTATGTCCCCTCTTGCCACTGTAGGAATGCACGGGAGCCTGGAGAAAAAGTCCTCAGCTTTCCAGGTTCTTGTGTCCTGAAACAAAGAATTGGCCAGGGGCCTAGGGTAACTAGTAAAGATAGAGGTAGTTTATTAATAAAGAGAGCACTCCTGGGTGTGCAAATGAGTCAACAGTTGGGGAGGCAACAAGCTCTGATGGGCTCAGCTAGGAAAATGGCGAGCCTTTATGGGCCATCTGGGTAGTACCAACCTCTCTGGCATTTGCAGTTTTGCGCATAACTCTCACTACTGTACATTATAATTTATGTTATAATTGGTTTATTCCAGTGTTGACCTCTCCCTATATTTTATAAATTAACCTTTATCATATGTATAGAATAAAGAATATAGAGTATTGGGTACAGTCCCTAGTTTGGGGCACAATTGGAGATTTTGAACAGAATCCCCTGCAGGTTAAAAGAAAACCGCTGTACACTGCTTTGATATGAAATGCAAGGAAGCTCAAAGACATATGCATTAACTGACCATTCTTTTCTTAGCCTCACTTTTCAAACACATTAATTACTTAATGACGCAGAGTGCTGTCCCTTCTGGTGTCACATTGCAGTGCTTGAAATCTCAAACTAGAAAGAGCACACTGAGGACTCTTTCCAAGTGTGCCCAGGTTTTTGTCACCATCACAGAAAGAATCCAGAGACGGGACAATGTAAGACATTAACATAAACAGCCCATATAAAGTAAAGTGTAGGCTGTAGACAGGAAATTTGAGAACGTTTGTTTGATGAGCACATTTGAATGTAAGGGAGGATTATTCAAGAGTTTTGGGAGGAAGTTCAGGAACCAGTATTTATACTTTTTATTTATCTTTCTTTGTAATTTTTGGATGTGTCATAGAGGCAGATACAAGCAAGCCATTTTACAAGGCTAGTGCCAGCATGGTCATGAAGCACAGGTTATTTGCTGTCCTCAGTAGGCCATGTTGTTGCTCTCAGCCATTATGATAGCCTTGCACCACCCTACAAGTGGTTCGTGCTTTCTCTATGCCTCTCTGGCTCAGTGCAAGCAGGCTACTGCAGCGAAGCACTGCAAAGCTCAGTTTGTTCCGCCAAACATGTGTCAAGTCTGTGTTCCTTTGCTGGATTGAGTACAGAGAAGCTACCCGTCATAGTTTACTTTTAACCTTTACCACCATTCACCTTCTCCTTTGTCTGAAGAGATAGGATTGATAATGAACACCAGCCTATGGGCATGACCAAACACGGTTTTCTGTTCAATTCCTCTTCAGAAGTCTAGTGTGTCACTTTGGAATGCCCTGTAGAAATGAGGGTACCACATCTTCAGGCACAATTTATTAGAGTGAAATTGTTTTTCTGAGCTTCCTATAAAATGGGTGTTTTCAGGTGGAGGCAAGAGAACTCTAGGCTTTTGCGGAGGCCTTTGTGGAATCGTAAGGGTCTACCTCAGAAGAGGTTATCTGCATACATTAAGATTTTGACTTCTAACTCGATGCTTACATGCTTCTGCCTTGAGTCCCGAATTTACCTGCCTTCTGAGCAAATTTATTTAACTAGCAAGTCTTACCAGAAAGACATCTGTCCTAGGCAATGATACAAACATCGTTGGGCACCAGGCCTAGTCATTGTTTTAATTAACTAAAACTTGCATTTTTCTTTAATGGGCTCTGGTTACAGACTAAATAACTGACCTATTCAGCAGCCTGATGTGGGTACTGAGACTAGGAAAAGATGTGGTAGACTAATGTGATGAAGGGTCCTTAAAATTTATCAAGCGCATCACCACTACCTGCAATACAAAGGGACTAAATTTACTCCCTCTGTACATCTGGTCCTTAGGTTAGTCCCTTTAGTTATTTGATACTAGGCCCTCCATTTTCAAATTCCATCTTTATATCAAACTTGCATATAGTGTTATCTAGAGTAATAATGCAACGTTTAGATTTACCCGGGCTTAAAGAAAATACCTTTTGCTTATGTGGAATTAAGATGAAGTTGACTTTCCTAGAGTTTCCTGATAATACCGACAGCAGCATATCCTCCTTGGGCAGGATGACTTGAAAGACTTGGTTTGTTGCTGCTCTTCAAAATCTTGAAATTTCCAAGAGGCATAGCCAGAGATAGGATGGGGGCCCGGGAGGAATTATAATCATCAATTGTTACTGAGAAGATACAAAGAAAAATACCCTATTATAAAACCCAAGCTTGGCCGTGTTAATTTTTTTTTCTGTGCTCCGTGGTTAGAAAGGACAATATTCACAATGCCAATGCAACAACTCAACCCATCTGTGTCATTCTTCGTGGTCACACTGCTCACCTTTCCCACCACTTCATATTTCCTTCCCCAGCTCCTCTATCACCCCTCAAGCAGTCCTTCTCTGCCCTTAGTAGCCTGTCTTGTGTCTTCAGAAAAAGGACTTTCTCCTCTGCTGCTTGATTTCTTTGTTCCCCAGCACCTGGCTTCCCTACCACCCTGGACGAGGTAGTAGGAACCAAAAGGAGCCCCAGTGGCTTCACAACTGGCTTTGCTCTACTTATAGATTTGTTCAGCTGTAATGATTCCTACTAGGCTACCCTCCTTCCTCATTTCTCTATCGTCTGACCATGTGCCCAAGTAGTATGACCTTGGGTGGGTCCAGTGTTCGCCTAAGCTCATTTCTCCCTCCTTTGCCCTATAAATTTCTCTTCTCTTTGTGGACCCTGTAGGGAACTGCTCACTTATTGTTTCTGTGATTCACTTTTTACATTGCAGTACATTTATCTCAAGCTGTGTAGTCTTGGCCTCAATGTAAAAGAGAACACTGCTTCTAATTAGAAGTATAAGCATAAATAGAAAGGAGATGCAGTGCTTCTGAAATGCCAGCTCTCTCTAGTTGCCCACCTACAACTACCAGGACTGAGCTCCGTTCTATCTTCTAGAAAGAAAGGCCAGTTGCTCCTTGGCTTAAATGCTATCACTAGATTGAGACCCTGCAACTCCCTACTTGATCTATTTAGAAATATTGTAACAAAATAATCTCTGAGACATTTAATATGATTCCCACCTCTGGGAAATCAACAGCGATGATCAGAATTCCAGAGTAAAATGACCCCAGACCTACCCCTCCCAGTGGGGAAGATGAGCACTATGGAAGAAAATCAAACTCACCCCTTAGCCACTTTGTTGTACATGGATACAAGACACCCTACTGCATTGCAGGCTGTTAGGTCTACACAGAATTGCTACTTTGCCTAGGAGACTGGCTTCTGCTTGCTAAGAGTCTGTGTTCGCCTTCAAAGAATTTCAGAGAAGGATGTGAACACCTACAGTTGAGACACCCTGTATCTGTAGACAAAGGAGTGTTACTGGCAATGAACTGCCCTGTGTGTAGAGTTGTCTTATAAAGTAGAAACCACACTCCGTGTTTTCTCTATGCACACACACTCAGCACACAAGAGCCGCTGGGACCATACAGTTAAAAATTTCCCCAAGCCACACACGCATGCTCAGCTTCTGGCATTCATCAAGGGAACAACATTAGAGGAATTTTCTATCTCCTCCCCATGCCTCTGCAAGGCAGATGGCGATTTAGCCTCCTTCTTTATGTCTTTGTCCAACCAGAACGCAACTCGGTCAGAATTTCACAGGCAATCATGAAAAGCAGGCTCTGCTTTTGCTGTACCACTGAAGTTAGGAGTTCACTGGTTGCTGGGTGATGCTATAGCTGTCTCGGTGCCTGTCAGACAGCTCACTGATGAGGCTGAACTCCTTTAGTTCCAGGAATTCAGTGCCTCCTCTCTGCCTGGATGAATTTGTACATTGCTTCCCTGCAAACTGAGCTGATTTCCAGGATGGATTTCGCTGTGTGACAGTGGCTCTGCATCTCTTTAACCTTGCCTCCTTTCTGGAGTGTAATGATTCTCTCTGTAGATATTTAACACTTGGATTTGTTGCCTTTCTAATTTTAATTCAACAACATGTGTACCAGTGGTGGAATGATGCTGTCATCTCCTCCTCCCCGCCGGAACTGGGGGATCTCTGCTGGAAGATATGTAAACATCACCTCCCAGCTTTGATGAGACGTCAAAGCAGGACAGGTTCCCACACTGTGTTGTGTCAGCGAGATCATCTCCAATTCATCACACTCTCCTCTGTGTGTGTCTTGACTTCGTAGATAATTGGTTGCCTCTCATTTACTTATAACAGTGCAGTACAATTTCAAAGCAACCAAGTCTGCCCCAAACAACATTATTAGTAGTTACAGATGTACAGTCAAGGGAAATTTTTGGCACCAGCGTTTTTTAAAAACCACTATAATTTCAGCCACTGGACAATTGGTGGTAGTCATGAACAGATGGTGAAGGATGACAAGGTGCAACAAGTCTGCCTGTTTGTTCCATGCTCTAGTATGCAAGTGGCACGCTTAAAACCTACCCCACCAGCCACAGAGAGGGTCTGCCCTTCGCACAGTTTCCAGTGAGAAAGATTCAAGGGATTCATGAAAGAAATTTTGGGGGAAGAGGTAGCCTTGCATTGAAGCTTGAGGGATTGATTTAGTCTGGACCACATGAGGAGGAAGCCTCATTAACAGCAGTGAAATTGTCTGCCCGTCCTCCTTCAATCAGCCTCTAATTGATATGACCACAGATTTTCTTTAGCATGGTAAGAGATGATGCTCCCCTTAAGATTAAATATTTGAATATGAATATATTTGAGTATATTCATCTTCACTCTGCCAGAAACAGACACAGTTGGTGATTTAACAGAAGCAAGAAAAGAGAATTTTTACTTTTTCTTCCTAGTCCTTGCTTCTTTTGGATCATGGAGCCCTCTATGCCCTTCTCTTTGTGTTACATTTCTAGAATGTACTTTCTATTGCAAGGTCATAAAGATAGACCAAGTCCCTCGGGCTTGAGAATGGTAAAGCATAGAATCATCAAGAGTGATCCAATATAATGTCCCATTAAATGACTTATCCAGAATTATCAGGATGGTCACTCTTTTAAGTCGTTATAGTCATCCATAAGACTGTCTACCCCAATATTCATAATGGGCTTTCATTTTTCCTATTATTTTGCTGGGATAGTACTTGAACTAAATAGTTTTGATAAAAATATTTCTGCAGGCCACTGATGGCTACAAAATCTGGGGTGTGGGTGGGATGTGGGTGAGGTGAGGGTGGAGTAAGAGTGGGATGGGGGCTGGGAGCAGAGGGAGGGGTAGACTTTTCTAAGAATATGTATCTCAACTTGTGATAGAAATAGTTAGTGTCACAGGTTCAGTTTTACCCTTATGAGTTTTGCAACAGCATGAGCAATCAACAGAAAATTATTTTCAGGAAAGTATGATCAAGTAACAAAAAAATAAACGTGAGTTTTAGGCTGGAGAGATGGCTCAATGGTTAAGTACACCTGCTACTTTTCCAGAGAACCTGAGTTGGGCTCCCAAACGCTTATAACTCTAGCTCTAGGGGACTCAACACTTTCTTCTGGGCTCCATGGGCAAGCACTCACACATGCTTGCATACACATGCATCACACACACACACACACACACACACACACACACACATACACACACAACACACACCGTATCTTGAAAAAATTAAAAATAGAGTCTAAGACGTTTTACTTCCACCTAGTAAAATGGAAATACAGTAAAACACAGCTCTCCACCCCTATCTCCAAATGGATGGCTGCCCGTGATCAGCACACTCTGCTATTTTATCAAGCCTCAGATAAAGCTGTCCAGTCACTGGGTTTTCCTTTCTCTACTTGTTCCTTTTGCCTTTGACAGTCCTCTCCTAACAGAGTGTGAGTTTTGTCTTTCCCTGTCTCCATCCTTTCTAGCAAAAGACTCTTGGAGATCACGGGAGGTGAATATGAAGAAAGGCAATGAAAATTCACATTACTAATCCTTGACCTTGTCACATAATAATAGCAGGTATTTATTCACTTCACCTGTTCCGCTGCCTCCAGTGGATGTCAGCCACCGCTTCCAGAGTAATTGCTGCATCATTTTGGCATGTTTGAACATCACCATAGCTGCTCAACCTGGATTATCCAAGCTGGATTCACCAGCAAAAGTAGTGACTTCTCCAATAAGCCAAAATACAGCTCAGTGTATTTAGTTCATGAGTGGTGGGTATTTAAGAGTGTACCTTATCTATGAGATTGTCCTCTGCCCCATACCTATGAATAAAAGGAATGATTCAATGGGTTTAGCAGTATAACTAGTAAATTAACCTCAGCCCACATATAATTAATGCACTCTCTCTTCTTCCTCCAAATGCTTTAACCCTTAAGGGAAATTGAGGCAGAACATTATTTTCTAAAAAGAACAGTACTGGTACAATAACAATGGGAGGAATAAACCCACATTTTCATGTAATCTAGCTCTTCAAGAGATAACTCTCTGTTTCCCCCTCCTTTTATGCCCCTGCCACCTGTAGCAACCTGGCTCTTTGGGCCCCACATTACCATTATTGTAGAACAAATATTGAGTCTCCTACAGAAATCTCATGAAAGCATTTTAGAAACAAGAGTTAAAAAGCTCTAGTGGCAGTTAATTCCTCTTCTAAGGCAAATGTGTTGGCCTTATGCTTTACACAGAACATTCTAGAAGATACTTCGAAACATAAAGGCCAATACGATGAGCATCGTAGTTATAAAAGCATCTCCCAGCCTCACCCTGGTTCTCTCTGAGACCAAACTCTCGTTTTCATCACTAGGTGAAGAAAAACATCCCATGTACTCTAAGTCTGTAGTCTTCAGGATCATGCCCCAAGTTGTCTGCAGTTTTGGCTTTTACTTTCAGTAAAATAGTAACACTAAATTTATTCTCTGGACTAGGACAGATCACCCTTTCACTCATCAATTTACTCATCTGTTAATTGCACTGATAGAGAATGCACAACACATGCTCCCTAGGACTGTTTTAAGGAAAATGAACGGATAAGACATGAAACTATTATGTCAATGTTGTAGGTCATTGTTTTCCATATTATTTATATTTTGAAGATAATATATGTGGTGAAGTCATGACAAATTGGTGCAAATAGTTATGAAATACTAAAAGCTACAGAGGGGAGAAGTTTTCAGACACCAGAATGGAGAAGAAAATCACAGCTTGTGCTTCTGTCGCTAATTCAAACTCCCTACTCTATTCAACTGAAAAACTGTACAGAACATCTAGACATATTGGAGATACCAACACAGTCAAATTTTACGTGGCCAGGAGAAGAGAGGAATCCACACAGGTGAGCCCAGCATTTGGGTTGCTTTTCCACTGAAGGTACACATGGCTCTTGGAGATGAGGATAGATTTAGAGCTTGTGCATTAGAGAGAGTGTTTACAAAACCCCTGCAGATGAGTGGGATGCCGGAAATCTGGCAGGATTAATCCCCAGAGTAAGAATGAGCCAGATGTGACCCATTTCTTACTAATGTTGGCCCCACAACTAATCATCAGCACATCTGAGAACGTCTCTGTCCTAAAATTTAATTCAAATAATCTCAAATTCTTAGTCCTTTAACTTACTGGCAGAAAAAAAGATAATATGTTCCTGGAAGACTATAACATCAGCGTATTATCTTAAATTATTTTTATGGTTAGTTTCCAAAAAGAGTATCCAGCGTATGTGTCTCTGTGCTCATCCATAAACACACCAAAAAAATGCCAGGAAGCAGTTGCCATGTTCTGCCTCTGAACTCATACACTAAGGTCCTAATTACCATGTGATGGTGTTAAGTGTGGTTCTTTGGCAGGTAATTGAGAATGGCATCGTGAGTATGTGGCCTCTACAATGGATTTAGCAGCCTTATACTATGGGTTTCAGTGTGTCTTTCTGTGCCCACTTGAGAAGATAGTCTGAAGAGGCTGACTTAAGGACAAGAGAAGCAGCCCCAGAATAGGTGGCCTTGCTGTTGGACCACCGTCCTCCAGAACTGTGGGAGGTGGACTTCCATTGCCTCCTGGCCTATGGTTTTATGGCATTTTTTTTACAAATAAGTGACCAATCATAGTTTATGTAAAATAAATTGGAATTATCAGACACAGATGTTAAAGCAACTGTTTACATTGTTTATGGATAGAGAATGTAAAATGTTTTAAGTTTTTTTTTTAATTTAGCAGAAAGCTGGAATCTATTTTAAAAATTGCAGATGTTACTTTTTTTTCACAGATTAAGCTTTTTTTCTGTTTCACATTTTTCATATTTTTTTTTAGTGGTGGATAAGTGAATTTAACATTCTGGGTATTGAATTGGAAAGAACAATAAAAATAAATAAATAAAACCTAGTAGATATTGAAGGTGTAAAACCCTAGGTAAAGCTCCATGGTTTCAGAATGGCATTCTACTGTATA
Organism: Ondatra zibethicus; assembly: GCA_004026605.1. Classification (NCBI taxonomy): domain Eukaryota; kingdom Metazoa; phylum Chordata; class Mammalia; order Rodentia; family Cricetidae; genus Ondatra; species Ondatra zibethicus. The sequence continues at coordinate 66,598 of PVIU01000821.1, forward strand.
GATGCTCATTGGGATTTATAAAATTTGGGACCAGGAACACAAGTGGAGTCACATTGTGCCGTTGCTGTAATAAAATACCCGACAGTGTAGGTAAACAAAGGTCTGTTTTGACTAATGATTCCAGAGGGATAAAGTCAATCACAACATGGAAATGCATGGCGGCAGGGGCAGGAAACTAACTGCTAGTTTTAATTTATACATAGGAAGCATACATGGGGGCCAGGAAGTGGAGCAAGGCCATAACCCCCAAAGCCAGCCCCTAGTGACTCCAGTAGGCTCCATTCCCTTTCTAAGCAGTGCCACCTGGGAACAAGCCTTCAAATACAGGAGCCTCTGGAGGACATTTCTCATCCAAAGCCCCACAAGTGGCTTCTTTAAAAACCAACTGTGTGAGACTTTTCATTTGTGAGTTAAAGTATCGAACAGTTTTAATAAAATGAAGTCAAGTAGAAAAGGATAATGGAAATGACAGTTATTTGTGAAAGGCAAATTGAAGACTCTCGAGCTACATTTTTCTTAAGCAATAGAAGTATTTTTATCAAATAAAATTTCACAAAATACCCATTAAAAAGTCTCAGATGATGTGAAAAAGTACCAAATAGAATTAATATAAAGTTGGAAAAAATACAGAAGCATACTGAATGGGTTTAGTACTGCATCTTCATAAACACAATGGTTAGTCAACTCAACCATGGACCATGTAGAAGGAAGAGGACAAACCACAATGAGGAAGAAAGACAAAGAAGAGAAAGTAGAAGTACAATGAAAAAGTCCAATATATATTTATCTGCAAATCCAGAGTTTTAGTGGAAATTATATTTTAAGAGAAAAATGCCTGAGAAAAATTTCAAGCTGTAAGGAAAAGGCTAGGTGTGCTGGTTCATGCCAGTAATCTAAGCACTAAGGATGCTGGGAAAGGAAGACCATTTGACTGTAGGTATTCAAGATCCCCTGTGCAACATAGGGAGTTCCTGTCTCAAAAAAAGGCTGTAGCTCAGTCAGTCAGAGATCTTGGCTTGCATAGATTCAGGGCTGGGTCTGATCCTAGCACCACATAAAGCCAGATATGGTTTTACACTCCTGCAAATCGCAATACTCAGGAGATAGAGGCAAGAGGACCAGAAGTCCATGTTTAGTTTCAAGCCAACATAAAATGAATGAATCTCTCTTCTCTCTCTCTCTCTCTCTCTCTCTCTCTCTCTCTCTCTCTCTCTCTCTCTCTCTCTCTCTGTGTGTGTGTATGTGTGTGTGTGTATGTGTGTGTGTCTGATGCCAAAAAATTCAAGAACATATCCAAGCTACAGTAAAGAATGAAGGATAATCCATATGAAGACATATCCCAATAAAATTGCAGCAAAGATATAAGAAAGCCGTTTATCTTCAAAGGCAACAACAACAAAAGCTATCAAAGTCAGTAGACACAAATATTTTACGTAGCCAAGAGAAAATAACTACCAAGCTAGACAGATATCAATAACATTCATTAATTCTTTATAAATGCTGTAGTTTAGATCTGCAATGACTTTAATGCCCTGATACATATTGAAGTGTTGGTCTCACTCTGGCACCTATGGGAGGTGACAGAACCAAGAACTGAGTGTAGTGAAATTTCTGAGGTCATGTTCCAGAAGTGAACTATGGGATCATGGTCTCCTCTTTCTACTGCAATGGAGATAGTGACTATGCTCTCACAAACTTTCTACCCACAAGCCCAAGTACAAGAAGACTAGTTGGCCATTTGCTAAACATATGAACCAAACTGAAACTTTTCTCTTCATGAGTTGATTTAGTATTATATATTATTATTATTGTCATTATTATTTTATATTATATCTTATCTGAGGTATTTGGCAGGAAGTTGACAATGGATGAGGGTAAAGTAAATACATTTTTTTTCCGTACAAACCTGAGAGACTTCATCATCAACTCACATACTAAAGGAATTACAAAGTAAAAGCAATAAGACAAAACATGGAAACTCTTCTGAGCTAAGTGAAGACAGCTAAAACTTGTAGCGAATTAAGTAGGTATTTAGAGGATGATTTTCTTTTAACTATGACTTAATGCATTTAATTAATAAATTAATATCTGAGAGGTATTGTAGAAACCATTCTGAACATTAGAGAACCTAACTGTTTCAAAATAAGGAGACAATAAAGATAGGTAGTACAATGGCAAGCACACGTACAATCAAATAAAATGATCGAAGAGATCAAATCTTGATTCTTTTTTTAAGATTTATTTATTTATTATGTATACAACATTCTGCCTCTATGTATGCCTGCATGGCAGAAGAGGGCACCAGATCTCATTACAGATGCTTGTGAGCCACCATGTGGTTGCTGGGAATCGAACTCAGGACCTCTGGAAGAGCAGCCAGTGCTCTTAACCACTGAGCCATCTCTCCAGCCCCAAATCTTGATTCTTTAAAAAGACAAATCACAAAGGAAATCCAGTATTAGAAACAAAAAGCAACCTTCTGTATAGTTATTTAGTTGCTGAAAAGAGAAAGAGAATGTGTGAAATAACACCAGGGTAATGCATTTGAAAGTTTGGTTTAAATAGTCACGTTTCCAGAAAAATAAAATTGATCCAACTTACATAAAATCAAAAGATTCTATGAATAATTTGATAGTGATTAGAGAACTCAAACTTATTTTAAATGCTTTTCAGCAAACAAGTTATCAGGCCCAGACAAATTTATTGGTATAGCCTGCCATACCCGAGACAACAAAATAAGAATCATACTTAGATTCTGCCAGAGCAGGAATGGAAAGGAAAGAGAAATTCTTTTGCTGTCTGATTACTATATGAGTTGCTCTGCAAATAAACCAAACAGGAGCAGTACAAAAATAAAATGTACAGCTTTAATGGGAGGAAATGAATCCCTAAATGATGCCAGATCGGTGGAGAACAGACACACATAGGTTATATGTTCATACATCTACGAAAAGGATAATATATACTGATCAGTATGACTTCTGCATCATGGTAGACTATCAAATAATGTCTTCCCTCAGATTAGTCGAAGAGAAAATGAGAGGACCAACTCAGGAGACGTGGATTAAATTACAGGTGAAAATACCATGTATATAAATATCGAAGTTCTAGGAAAGCTGGAAGGGAATTGATAAGTAAAAGTGAAAAGCTGTCAATCTGAGATTGACAATGACATCAGAATAATCCCTGTTGACATTTATACTATGAAATGTGCTCAAGTTCCCAGCTCACAATAAATGAGGAGGAATTAGAGATGAATAAAGCTATCATCATTTGTGGACAATATGATAACATACCACAAAAGCCCAAGAATATATGGAAAAGTGGTTTAGAATTGATCAGTAGATGTAGAAGGACCTCTAAATATAAAAATAATATACATGGTTTCAATTCTGTATTCACAATTAGAATGGAAAATGTTTTAATTCAGCATTTAATTTAGATTTAATTTAATTTCATTTAATTTAGAATTAAAACCAAAAAATCAGATATTTAGAAATAAAGATATGTAATCTTCTAGACAGAAAACTATAAAGTGTTAAAAGGCATTAAAGATGAATTAAATAAACAGTGATTAATTACTGGTTTTGTGAAAACTTACTTTTCTTCAGTTGCCTTTAAATTCAGTGAGATACAAGCCAAAATTCCCATGGTTTGGTTTTGGTGAAAGTTGACAAGCTGATCCTAAACTCTTTATAGAAATGTAGCCAAAAAACCTAAAATTAAAAAAGAAAAACACTCTAGGGCTTATTCTACAAGATATCAGGATTTATTTCTTTATCACAAGGCCACAAGACTTAAGCAAGCAAGGTATTGGCACAAGTATAAGCAGACTGAAGGAACAAAATAGGGAGCTGGATGAGATGCAGTCATATACGAACACTTGATTTATGAGGAAATGGTACCACAGGACTCTGGGGAAAGGAAAATCTTTTCAGCAAATGGCTCTAGGAAAATTGAATATCCAGATAGAAAATTAATAAAATGAAGCCCTACCTCACATTGTATATAAAGGCTGGTTCCAGGTAAATTTTAATTCAGAATGTGCAATACAAAGCAATAAAGGGTTTGAAGACAGCACAGAGATTATCTTCTTGATTTTGCTATAGGAAAAGACTGTAACTAACAAGGTACCAAAATCTTTTCAAACGCGGCAAGAAAAGGTCAAGAAATCCAACTTAAGAGGAAGTTGACCCCTCCACCCACCCACCCTCCAGAAGGAATTGATGAAATGGTCAGCAGCAAAATGTAGCTTATAGCAGAATGCAAGGCCAGGCAATGCTTAGTTCAGTCTTCAGAGTTTCTGCAGACGGACTGCATTGAGTGCTTGTAAGAATATGGAACAACAGAACCACATAAGAGAACACAAACCCTGTGATTGCCTTCATTTTTAGTCCCCAAACCAGGCAACTTTATATTCTGGTGCTTACAGATACTCACTGAGATGGTGAAATTAGAAGGGAAGGCATGGAACAATCCCTGCAGAGGTCAGGCCCTGTGAATGAGGTGGGAAGGGAAAGGGGCCATGTGGGCTGAAGTGGGTGGGAGCTGGCAGTATTCTATTTTTTGCCTGGTGTGCTAGAAGATAGGCTTTTACTTTGTTTTGTATTAATTCTGTTAGCCAGATACAAGCCGTCTGCAGGTTTTCTCTTTGTGTGTATTATATTTCAAGAAAAAGAAACAAAATAATAAGACAAGTGGGAAAATAACAACAACAACAATAATAATAAATGGGAAAGGAAAGGAAGGACTCAATTTTACTGTATGGTTTAACTGCTGCCTAGGTACTCAATTGTTGCATGCTGGCTTAAACCAAAACAAAATAATTGTTGTGGGGAATCTCTGCAGACACACTGCTAACACATGGAGGGTTGCCCACCCCACCAGCCCACCATCCTCCTCGGCTTTATGAAGCTACCTGGGCCAAAGTCATCATTATTTTTAAAATAAAAAATGGAGACCACTACAGAGAGGACCCTTGTTATTTTGTAGCAATAATTCCTGCTGACACCACTTAAGGAGAGCTTATTATGAGCGACTCGTTCTAAGCACATCTTTGACTTCATTGCAAGTTCCTCAGTGACTCTCCAGTCTTCCCTGGTTTGCAGAAGCAGAAATGGAGGCTGAAGGCAGCTATGTGACTTCAAGAACGCTGGAAATTCAAGGTTCAGGCTGTCTGACTTCAGAGTCCATGTTTAGCCTTCACAACACAATTGCTGGATCTTTTGAGAAACATCTGCTCCTAAAGAATTCTAGCTAACTGAGGGCTGAAATTATACAATGGAGCAGAGGCGCAAGATACAGTTTGCTCCTGCTTCTTCAGTGACTTCAGGAACAAAGCCAGTATTTGATGATTCTTGTGCTAGTGGCTTCCTGTATTTTACTTTAGCCAACCATCACAGCCATCTGCTGGGGAGATAGTGCTACCCCAAGTCCCCAGGAACAAACTCAGAAGTTCACACTTCATTAGATGACCAGGAATAAGCCGCAGCTGGTCAAGATTGATGACAATCCACTAGGTACTGTGTTTTTAAGTCAGTGAGGATTCCCAGAGGCTCCATTCAAGATCTTTCAGTTAGCCAGAGGATCTTGGAGAATTTGCCATCTTTCTTGGATGTGAAAACATGTAGAAAAATCATTGAACGAGTTAATCAGAGAATAGGAGCAGAATGGAATGCAGCAGAGGTTTGATTTTGGAACTACCAATTCTGTAAGAAAAATACAGTTCCAGAATGTGATCCCAGCTAAGTCAATTAGAGATTTTTCCCTCCCATGGATGTATTAACACAGCTCCAGAAGCCGTCAACTCGGGTTTTGACAACTTCAAGCTTCAAGTGGTCGTCCAGCTCATCATTTGGAAAAACCAGAGGCAGGAGAATCCTCCATAATGAAAAGAGCCAAGAGACCAAGAGGGGAGGTCCAGTGATGTTAAAAGGTGGTGTACCACTTTTAATTCAGAGGAACATCTGACTTCAGGGCATATTGCTTTTCATCAAAACATTTCTGATTATATATCAAGCGCTTAAACGGCTATTTGCTTAGGGATAATTTTAAACGGGAGTCTCCAGAACTCAACCACAAACTATTCTCTGATAACTCACTTCAAGCCAAACTCAGTATTAGGCAAGTTATTCCCACCCAATAAGAGTGGCAATAACTCTAAAGGACTAGGACGACCACAAGAACAAGAAGGTGTGTACATGGGTTCTGGGCAAGTCACCAGCGCATTGTGTACAACTCAAATCCAACTGGCTTCTTTCTTTTATCCTACCATAAACCAGTTAACTTTGTGTTGGTCATGTTTATCTACTCTCTCTGCACCCCTCTTGCCATTCCCAGAGCCACTTCTTGATCTAGGATTAACCAATCAATTTTAGAGGGTACTAAAGAGTTCTTTGTTTTTCAAACAGTAGGAGTCAGTGCATTAGATAGTAGAGGTCATGTAATAACTAAGCATTAAAAGAGCTCAGTTGAGGCGTCTTTTATGCCAGCAGACATTTTGGGCCAAAGAGGTCTGTAAAAGCTGGAAGATCATTTTCATTCCTTTAAGACAAGCAAAAATTCCTTGAATGCAATTGGATGCGCTCATCAATTTCCTTCCACTAAAGCCCTGCATCTTGCTCCAGTGGAGTAAAGCTTAGAGCTGCCGCATTCCGAGGTGCAAAGTGTTAGTGTGGCATTACCTTGAAGAACTCAAGGCTCGCACTGGTGCTCAAATCATCTTTTAATTACAAAGCAATGAGCCTAAGTCACAGTTCCCATAAAGGGGAGCTTTCTAGAAAGCACCAGTCTTGTCTCTGAAGAGCTCTGAGGAGCTGACCAAACTCTTCCCCCTATATTAGCTCATGTCTCCATGGGTTCTGCAAATTTTGGACTTATCAGTTTTTGCTGCAGATCATGCCTACAGTGTAAAGCTGCCTGTGTCCCTGACATTCTCATGAAAATCTTGCTTGTTTAACTCTCCTCAAAGATCTCTCGTTAATTCGGGGGTTTCTTAACAGCTCGTGTATGGTTAGCTTCAACTTCTTTAATGTTTGAAAAGAGTGAGGCTCAATGGAAGTTTGAAATAGTGCAAGAATTCAAAAGAAAAAAGCATTTTCTGAAAAAAAAAATCTAAGAACTCCCTCATTCTGGGTTAGATTGAACTCCAGAATACAGCAATTAAAAATACCGTTTCTTTATATAGACTGTCATATGTAAGCTGTTAAGTCTGACTCTTAAAATAAATATCTCTATTCTCTAGCTCACCTAAGGTCACACCAGAGAAAGAATGCACTAAAACAGAAAATCAAGTTAAGATCATTACCCTTAAATGGAAAAAAGGTCATGATCTTCCAGCACGCTGAGGAGCCAGCCAGGGCTAGATCACATGAGGCCTTGGAAGATGTAGCTAAAAAACCATTTTATGCCCCACAGCAGTCCCCAAAATGTCTTTCCTAATCTTCCTGTTTCTTGCTGGTATAGGATCACATCAAACGCTGACCTACCCCTGGGGACCATGGAGCATGGGAGCACCCTTCTTACTAGAATAGCTTTTCCTCCTTCTTCCCTCTGTTCTAGACGGAACTCAAATATTAAGCACTCAGAAAGATGTCCTGAAGTGCCCAGTCCAAGATAATGTCCCTATTTCCTTCATCCCTTAACTACAATGTCCCTTGAATAGGCAAGGGTCATACCATGGAGGGAATGAAGGCATAAAGCTGGCTCTGGCCCTTGTCTCTTTCCCTGTAGATGGCTTCTAAGTTGGTGTAGAACATGTTAACTTGAACTTTTGTACCCATGACCTAGTGATGGGGTCCTGGGGGAAAATAACCCTTGGGTCCCTAAAAGGAAGCAGTTATCTCTCCTAGGAATGGAACCACCATCTTTAATTCCCCTACCGAGAAGCTTAAAGATGGCTATATTTTGATTATTGTTTTACAGAGTAAGAAACTTTGTAAGTTTTACAACATTTGGTCTAGAGTCTAGGGAATGAAGGCAGTGTGAAACAGTCTCTGCTCCTGCTTCACCCATGTTTTATTACAGTTTTCAATACTTAATCTTTTTAAAGATAAACATTTTCTTTAAAAAAAAAATTAACTGTGGGGATGTGACCTCAGAGTCCAGAAATTGTTGGATGCCCTGGATCTGGAGTTATAGGTGGTTGTGAGCTTCCCAGTGTGGATGGTGAGAACAGAACTTAGGTCCCTTGCAAGGGCCACAAGCACTTTTAACCCCTGCGCAATCTCTCTAGCCCCCTCACTCCTACGGCATTTGGTTCCAAGATGGATTTAATCGTAAGAGAAGCTGGCTGGCTTGTGACTGAGAGAGATCAGAACTTATTCCACCAGCTGCCTCTTACCCAACAGGTTAAAGGTTCAGCGTGTGACTCCTGTTGGATTGTCCTGATTAAGATAATAAGCTTTCATCCGTTAATCAGAGGATTTATTTGCGCTAAAGTCTGGACTCACGAGGAAAAAGAGTTGTGATTTCACCAGCACCAGGTCTTTTAAATGGTGAAGGAAAGGGCGGAGGAGGGACCACACCTTTAATTCACTAGTCAGGTGGAAGTGCTGAAATCCTATAAACTGTGTGATGATTCAGGAGTGGGTGCCTATAGTCCTTCAGCAAATGTGCCCTTCCAGTCAGCTCCAGAGTTGTGTACACTCCAGACACAAGTACTATTAATTAAATGACATGCTCAACAAACTCTCAGAGCCATTAGTTTTATCAAAGGCAGCCTGTTCCATGCTTGGCTCTAACCTCTATTATAATAGAAGAACCTAAGTTAGAGCTAACGGAGGTGCTGGAAGGTCACCCTCAAAAGCAACACCAGAGGAAGCTATCAGAAAAAGTCCATGACAAAGCATGTGTGCCTTTTCGCTTCATCCTTGCCCATTTGCAGAGTCTGAAAGTGTCTTCCATTGTAGGGAATTTCTCAGAATTAGTTTATCTCCTGAAAGATACAAGTGAGCAAAAAGTAATCCTTTCATTTTGACCGGGTTACAGAGAAGTATAATATCAGCAGAAGATTCAGAGACCAAGAAAGTAGATACTTCATAAGCCCCAAGGAAGGGATGGGGTCTTTTAGGGAGGATCTCTGCTGGGCATGCAGCAGACGTGAGAATAGAAATAGAGAAAGCAACAGACAGAGCCTTGGTGCCTATCTATAGTAGTAGCAGGAAGTGCCCAAGTTGTATTGGGAGTTTCCCAGCCTGCTCTGCTTCCCCCGCCTTCTCCCAGGCTCAAAGCAGATGGCATTATATTTGCAGAGGAGGCAACCCCAGGGATACCAGAGTATGTAACTCAGAGCTCCAAGCTTTCAGGTCAGTTTTCTTGTGTGCTTCCAATTCTTAGAGTGTGAGTCTTAAAGTCCATGCTCACTGTCTAAACAGAGGTGGGTCAGCCCCAGCCTTACCAGAGAACAATTGTCTTCACCCTACTTCCTGAAAGGCTTGGCCCTGCCATGTCCAGGTCTGCATTTTGTTTTTTATGACCCCGCAGACAGGGAAATGGACCCTGTTGAATAGGAAGAGTTCATTAGCCCTTGGTCATCTCAGAAAGTGGTGTTATTATTCAGCATGTGAAACACGCTTCAGAGGGGTAATTTGGAGTCTGACGGTACGCATGGAAGTTGCCCGCTCTCTGGATTTCACCCTCACACTTCTGGGTTTCTAGCAGTGAACCTGGCGTAACCCCTTCCTATCTCTCGATGGAAGCATAATTGTACTGTCTCAGAGATACTGATCAGAGGGGATCTCTGACCCTTGGCATCTCTCCATCAGCTTTTCCGCTATCCACCTACTTTAACACATTGTGTCAGCAGCTTTCATGCTGCAGTTTTTCCAGGCCAGTTTATTAAGAAAAAGCTAACGAAGAGAGGTCAGGGGGTCTGCCCTTAGAAAATTGCTCACTTGCTTTGGTGTAAGTAGGATCCCTTTCTGTGGCTGCTCTGTTACCTCACTAGCCTGCTTGGAACTAAGGTTTTAGGAGAAGACACTTGCTAAAGAGTTTTTTTGTGGGAGCCTCTCAGGGCTGTTATTGCTAAATGTGGTAACCTAATTTTAAAACTATTTCTGGGTCTGAGGAGATGGCTCAGTCAGTACTTGTCATGCAAGTTCGGATCCCCAGTACTCTATAGAAATCTAGGTGTGGTGACATGCACCTATAATCTCAGCACAGGAACGTAGAGATAGAAGAAGCAGATCAGTGGTTGCCTGGATGGCTCCCTGGACAGTCAGAATTAAAGGAATTGCTGAGATCCAGTTTTAGTGAGTGATACTGCCTCAAAAATAAGGTGAAAGGAATGTGATTAAGGAAAGTATTTAACATTGACCTCTGTTTTCTGTGTGCATGCACATGCACGTGCACACACACACACACAGAGGGGGAAGAGGGAGGGAGGAAGGAAGGGGAGAGAGAGAGAGAGAGAGAGAGAGAGAGAAACCATTTTTGTCTCAGTCCTGGTAAGAAAGCCAGACAGACCATGTCACTGATCTTCATTGGCAAGGATCACCTGTCAATGCAAGTGATCTTTACTGCGAAGGCAGTAATGGCCCCAATCACGTGAGTGAGGAAGACAAATACTCTTCATCCACCCTGTTCTCAGTAGTAAACCACTCCGCACCAAGAACAAGAACACATTTTAGAATGGAAGGCCCCGTGAAGAATAGAGGTAAGGATGCTGTCGCTCTCAAGTGTGGTGATTCCCTTCCACAGTTTCTACACCCTCTAGATCAGTCATAGAGGCACAGCAAGGCATGTTTCCATCTCCATAGGTAATTCCAATAGACAACCAGGTGTGGGACTGCTACCATAAAGAGAGAGAAGGGCAGCTGAGCTCTGTGGTCCAAGCCTTCCCTTTATACACGATCAGGGTATGTTGCTGTGGGCAGCTCCCATCCAGGTTCACCCACAGGAGAGAGACAGCAATTTGTCATTTTGGCTTCAGTGTAGAAGAGGACGTCCCCTGGACCAAGCATAGTGGAATTGGAATAGGAGAGACTAACCTCCTTGATACATCAGGTACAAAAACACTGCCTTCAACACACTCAGAGGCCATGGAGAAAGGTTTTCTAGAGGTTGATGAAGATACCATAGAATCTACAATGTCCCCTAAAGGCCTAGGGGTTAGAAGCTTGACCCCCAAACTAGCGTTATATGGAAGTGATGGAGCCTCATAGGCGAGGCCAACCGAGTGGTTGCTGGGCTTACAGGAGACTATGGCCTCGTCTTTTTTTTTTTTTTTTTTTTGCGTCAAGCTCACCATGTGATCTCACTGCCATGGACAAAGCAGCAGGCCTGACTGATCACAGACAAACTCCCCCAAATTTCAAGCCCGAGTCAACCTTTCTACTTTATACATTCTTTATCTTAGGAGTCCATCAGAGTAATGGAAAGCTGGTCAACATGATGATGGCTGCGCGTTCAAGAAGTCAGCAGGGTTCAGTTCAGGCTCACGAGGAGCAGCCCAGTGACACCTATGATTTCACCTGTACCCATCAAATCATACACAGAACACAAGGAAATTTCAAAGACCTCCCTGTGGGTTTCAGGGACACATGAATGTAAAGGCTTCTGTAATCTTTCTTGAAAGCTTTGATGATGGTCTTCCATATGGCATTTTAATTTCCCTTTGGAATCCAAAGCTTTCTTCTGCAAGTATCTCTCATACTATGAGAGCAAAGGAAAATTCCTCCTGTTGTCGTTCGTGACTGAAGAATGTGCATCTGGCAATATAATGCCCGTCATTTATCAAGCATATTCTTCTTTTTTTCTGAGACGGGGTTTCTCTGTATGTACTTCTAGCTATCCTGGAAATTGCTCTGTAGACCAGGCTGGGCTCGAACTCATAGAGATCTGCCTGCCTCTGCCTCCCTAGTGCTGGGATTAAATAATGCACCACCACCACCTGGTTTATAAAGCATATTTTTGCCACTCTATCTATTAAGAACTTAGTTATAACTGAAAATTGGAGCATTCATGGCTCCTTAGCTCTCTGCCTGCAGAAACCCACAAGCATAAGCAGCTCATCTGACTCCTTGTGATTGGTGCCCTGGCCTCACTCTGCATAAAGTATTTTTCCAAATGGTCTAGAAGCATGTCATTTCCTCACACTCATAAGCATTCATTTCCTCACACTCTCCTGAGAGTCTTGTTCCCTCGCCAGCAAATCCTTTGACTGACATCCCTGGATAATTGAAAGGTTTTACCATCGATGGTGGAGGTGACATGGAAGGAAATTGAGGGTCTGAAAGTGGACACACTGTTTTAGGTCCACTAAAATGGGAGAGGAGCTTGTCACCACCTTCACTCTGCACTGTAAAGGCACAGTTGCCCCTGCTTAGCCAAGGGCTGAGTCTTTACTGGCCACAAAGATGGCAGAAACAATCATTCAAACAAGAGAGGGAGACCCACAGAGGGGAAACATTGCACTACCCTACGCACATTTGTGGGTGCTTTATGTAGACCCTGCAGCCCCTACTAAATGTACTCAACTCACCTCACTCCCACTACAGAGACACAACAGAAGTTTGGATACATTTTTTTCTCAAGTGTAAGGCTTGTAAGCCTTCCCAGTGTTTGGGATATGACAGGTAGACACTGCTTTCCATGAGGCTCCAGACAAGTTGTATAAATGAAACTAGCACAGACCGAGCCTTGAGAAGCGAGAAGGATGCGTGGAAGCTAAGGCTGTGTAAAGGATAAGTTATAGAAGCAGTGATAGTGGTCTGACAGAGCCTCCTATGGAGAGAGGGTTATAGGAGACTCAGAGAATACAGAGATGGACTGATAAGGGGAAGTGGTGGCTGGAACATGGGCCACAATGTTCAAAAATAAAACTGATAGAAACTCCTAGGACATAAATCTGCCCTAGACAGGCAAGGCAGAAGAAAAGAGAGGCCACATCCATTTTCAGGCCTGCACAGGTCCCTCTGACTCAGAGTCAATAATTGTTCAAGGACGAAGTCTGTGATGAATGTTCAGAAGTTGACCCACATCTCCAGACAAGGCAAGCAGTTCTGGGAACACCAGCAAATGGTCCCAGAGTCTTGTGAGAATAAGGCAGGACCCTTCTCCGGCAGGCAAGATGGCCAGGCAACACCCGGCCTTCCCACCTTCTTTATGGTACAGAGTGGTCTAGGTGAGGAGTGACTTAGCCTCTGTGTCAGGATCCCAAAGGGACTACAGGTCATTATACTGAGCCGCCTCACCCTGTGTTCTCTGACATTACTACCAACTTGCAGGAAATGGGTTTCTAGACTCAGGAAAATTCTCCTCTATAGGCCAAAGACCAATGATGCTATCCTCACCAACATGAGTTTGGATGGATCTAAAACCAAGACAGCCTTAAACAGAACCCTTGAAATAAACATGGAGCTCGCTCTTCACACTCAGTATCTTTTGTGCTGTATACAATCCACAGATGGCAAACCAGATATGAAAGGCAGCTTAATTCTCACCTGGAATCTCTTTAAAACATTAAAGGAGGGGCTGTAGCCATGGCTCAGAAGATATGAGCGTTTGCTGCTCTTCCGGAGGACCTCACTTCAGTTACCAGCGCCCACGTAGGCCACAACTAACCGCCTCGAACTCCAGCCTCGCAGGATCCAGTGTCCTCTTCTGGCCTGCTCAGGAACCTGCATGCAGTGCAACATGCAATTGCGCAGACATGTACATATATGTAAATCAAAACAGGATTTTGGAAAGAGAAAATACTTGAGAAGTCATGACCGTTATTTCTCAAAAGCTCTTCACTTACCACATCCATGGTGGCTACCCAATTTTCCTAGCACCTTTTCCCCTAGTTTTTTCCAAATTTTAAGACATAAAACTCATAAAGGCTTCCCCTCTTTTCCTTTCTACTTTGCTTTTCTTCCGGCTGTTACTCTACTCCCAGCTACCAGGTCCTGCCATCCCGGTTGCCGGTCATACCAATTTTACTGTGGCCAGGCGTTGGAAGTTTAGACGGGTGAAGGCTGCAGAGCTGTGTAATGCAACTCCATAGTCACCTGGATTTCGATCTAAACTGCCCCACTATGCCGTCAAGAATTTCTTATTTTCTTGCTAGATAAAATAGGACAGTGACGAGAAGTTATTATTTTATCTTGTGAGGAGAAATGTTTGAGGCCTGACACATATCCTTAAGATGCCTTGGCCATTATGGAAAGCTGAATCAGCCAGGTGCACAGGGCCTTAACAGTTTCCTAAATCCGGGTGCCAAACCCTTCACCTTCACATGGAAATCTTGCTTTGAAACAGAAACCTGGCCTCTCTACATATGTGATGAATCAGAATATGGGGGACAGAGTCCAGAAATCTGTGTTTTTAAGCTCAGCAGAGTTTGGACAATGGTAATGTTTGACATGCCCTTTTCACATAGTACATACCATCTGAATTGGTTTTCTCTTTGAATTGGTATATGTGGAAACTTAAGAGTTCATTCATCTGACCATTAGTGATGGGCAAAGGGCAAAGAGAGAAAACACATAGGCCCAGAGAGTAAGTGCAGGCATCAAAAAGTCTGAAATCATTTATTTCCCATAGCCTACCCACACATCAATATCATTTCCCATAAAATGTTAACGGCAATCTAACAGATTAACAGTAAACAAACTTATATTCTGTTTATTGCTGTGCCTCAAAAGAAACGCTACCGGTTCTAACTAAATGTCTGTTTTTATGTTCTGTCATTTCCAGGCATGAAAGTAACTCAAACAAATCCCAAGGCATAAGGAAATGGGCCTCGCTCTTCTGGACTCTGCAGCATTGGAAATGAAGCCGAGCAGACTTTATTACATCCCACAATTCTGCAGCCTTTTGCAAAGCATTTTATTGCACTTGTGGAAGCCACTGGGGTTAGGTTTCAATCACAATGACTGACAGGCTAACTTCACAAACAGTAGCAGAGACAGCCTGCCACAGTTTCTCAGTTAGGTACTGAGAATAGAACCTTTCCCATACTGTCTCTTAGCCTGGATGAAAATAAAGTGGTAGCTAAAATATTTACCTGGTGTTACTGGTTGACTTAAAAATTGGTATTTTGAGGCCTCCAAAAGTTCTAACTGAAGAAGCTGTTCTTTTGGAGCTAGTAGGTTTCCTGTGAGCCAAAGGTTGGTTATAGTAGAGGTGAGATATAAAGAATTTCATTGACTAGCCAAGATAATAGCACAGAAACCTTTCCTTGGCCAAATTCTCCTCCTGCTGTCAGTACACAAAAGCAAAGCTGGAAGAGATCAAGATGGCCAAGGTCACTGTGGGAAGCAAGTGAGCACAATGTGCTGCTCACTATCTTGCATTATTTTGTGGTTGTGAAATTTTTCTTTTCTTCATCTAGGTATCTACTGTCTGTCTGTCTGTCTATTATCTATCCTGTGTAGTTAGTTGTTTTTAATCTTTTGCTCTTTTGTTGTTTAGGGGGCCTAGGGCCCAGCTTCCAAATAAGTCACACCTAGTCCTATTCTTGCTTATGAATGCCCATTCTTAGCTTGGCTAAGCTAGCTAGCTAGCTCCTCTTAACTTAAATTATCCCATCAACCTTTTTCCTCTGGGTTTTATCTTTATCCTAAAATATCTTTCTTTACTTCTTACTCCATGGCTTGCTGTGTAGCTGCTGGGTGGCTTGGCCACTGGAGTCCTCCTTCTCTGACTCCTAGATCGTTTTTTGCTTCCCTATCCCTCTTTTTCTCCTATTTATTCTTCCTGCCAGCTGCACCTATCATTTCTCCTGCCTTGCTATTGGCCTTTCAGCTCTTTATTAGACCAATCTTTGCCTGTTTTAGACAGGCACAGTAACAGAGCTTCACAGAGTTAAACAAATGCATCATTAAAGAATGCAACACACCTTTGCATTATTAAACTAATGTTCCACAGCATAAACAAATGTAACACATCTTAAAATAATATTCTACAGCAATCATGTTTGTGTGTGTGTGGTGCCTACTTACCTCAGTATATTTGTGGAGGTCAGAGCACAACTTTCAGAAGCTGGCTCTTTCCTTCCACTCTGTGGGTCCTAGGGATGAAGCTTTGGTTGTGGGGATTGGCAGGAAGCATTTTTACCTGAATGAGCCATCTTACTGCCTCTCCATCGTATTGTTTTGAGACAAGGTGTCTCCTAGAACCTGGGGCTCACTGATTATGTTAAGTAGGACAGCCAGCACATCCCAGGGATCCACCTATTTCTCCCTCTCCAAATGCTCAGGTTATAGGCACAGATTATAATGCCCCACTTTTTGGATCAAATTCAGGTTCTCACGCCAGTGTGGCAGGCATTTTACTATCTCTCAGTCCCATACAGAGTACTTGGAATAATAAGGAAAAAAAGCAGAAAGAGTACTCAGTACCTATCTAGTTACTGTGCCCATCTCTATCTTGTAAATTCTTTAAGAAAGGAATTATGCAAGTGGATCATTGCTCTGATATTTCAGAGAATAGGGTTAAAGTTTGCACAGGTAAATGGTAACATGGAAACAAATGTCTGAAAACAGCCTTTTTTTTCTTTTCAGCATAAATCCTCTTTGAGAATTTCCTTTGGCTTATTGATCACCCCCAGCTTGACACCACCACCAACGTACAGTATCCTATGACTGCAGGACCTACGTGGCTTATACCTTAGATAATTCCCTCCACTGCTGCTGTTTACCAATCCTCCCACTTCTCTTCCTCTCCCTCTGCTCCTGCATGGCTTAGAATACCTGTTTTGGACTTACAGCCGCTGGAAGCTTCCAGTGCCATCATAAGAGCGCCTCTGCTTCTTTCCATCTACAAAGCCCACTGAGTCCAGGAATCTGAAAAGGGTTTACCTTTCAGATAAAGCCCACTCTTCAACCTACTACTTAGGGTGTTTGGTTCTGGACTGTTTCTGATCTTGTCTAATAGACTGTATGACTCAGTGCATTTTGTTTAAACTCTTGCTCTAGGTCTTTGCCAATAGTGGCAAGTTGCTGACAGGGACTGGCAGTGCCTCTTGACAGGGAAGCTGTTCAGTCCTCCAGCCTGAACTCTATAGTTCTTTTCTTAGCTGGAGATTAGAAGCTCTGTAATCTGAACAGGCTGCGCTCAGTAGATAAAACACCAGGGAACAAGAGGGAATGGGGAACATACCCAGAAATTCCCCAGCTGGAGGTTTGCTGATTGGTCAGTCAAACAAAAGCCCTAAAAACCATCATTCCTCTACCATGGAGCTCAAATGTGTCGCTCTTTGACTTTTGTAGCAAAGGGACTTGAAAGCCTGCTCTTGCCCCTGCAGTTAATTCTGCTCTACACCCACCAGCTCAGAAGCACTGGTGAATAAGCACTTAATCACAGGGAACAATTAGTTGAGTCATACTGCAAGTCGTGTTTGGTTTTCCATGTTGTCTGTGCTGTCAAAACCCTGCAAAATTCCTCCTTCGTTTCTGCCTTTCTCCATGAGTCTCCTTACCTAACTTTCGCCCCATTGTGAAACTGTGCTTTATAAACACATACACTGAAATGGTGTTGTAGGATGAAGCAGAGTCAGGGCCTTTGGGAAGTGTTAGATCATGAGAGTGTTATGCCCAAATCCACTAAGTCCCCCAAAGTCAACAAGGAGACCGAGTCCCATATGTAAAAGCAAAGAGCCTTTATTTTATGCAAGTTTGCAAACTCGGTCTCTCTGTGTGTCCAACGTATTGGAGTAATTGGAAAGCCCCGAGCACAGTTAGAATTGGGTTTTTATAACAGTAGAGGTCGGGGTGAGGGGCTCAGGGCCCCTGATTGGCTGACATTTGTCTAGGGGTGTCCTGGTGAGCATGTGCTGGCAGGTGATCCTATCTACAGCGGTTGGAACGTTAGTCATTTCCTTTAGATGGTCTGTTCTTGGGTGGTGCTCAGGTAATCTGAGTTTGTGGTTCTTTCTACAACCAGGTATTGCTTCAGGGTAAACTCTACTGAGACTCAGGCCTCTATTAAATTTATCGATGGTTGAGTCCTACACTGGCAGGTGATAATGGCTGGAAGTAAAGAACTTCCTTTGGGTGGTCTGTTCATATTTAGCTTATCCTGGCTGGCTCCTACAGGGAGCTCAGTCTCCTACAGAGAACACCCACAGGGCTGCCTGCTCTCGTCACACCCTGTGAGCACCCAGTGCCATCTAGGAAGCAAAAGTGGGACTTCACTGGATGGCTAATCTTCATGCCTCCAGAACTCTGAGAAAGGAATGCATGTTGTTTAGGAGCTATCTTGTTGCCTGTGTATTGCTCCAGGTGGTTCAAGAGACTCTAGTTTGCTTTGAACTGCAAAGATAAGGGACCTGGGAAGGCCAGGCCTTGTTTCGGTAAGACTGTGGGTCCAGCATAGGTGTTTGGGAGATGAGTTGGAATCTGTTCCTGTTTATCACATCTTCCCTCCTTCTTGTCATATCATACACACTGCTCCCAGAACATCCTCATGACAGGCATTGTGCTGAAAACGGTCAAAACCTCAGCTCAAACAAGCTTCTCAAAGCCGATCCTCTTTTCTTTCAGATGCATTCAGCATCTACCATATGCCCCACACTAGGAGATGTGTGGCATTCAGGGGTCAGCAAACCCATCCACAAGATCCAGATATCCTCTTCGTGTAGACCAGGAGACCAAGACTGAGAGAGTTTGTGGCTTGCTTTAATCTATATAAGAACGCGCGGTCCTCTTGAGAAGCTGCCCTCTTCCCGCTAAGCTAAGCTCTTTCTCAGAATGGGGGAGAAGGAGACACTACCTATGTCCTGTGGGAGAACTCTTCACTTTTCCCCACTGTTCAGGCTCCATAGCGTGCCTACGTTCTTAGACTCAGTTTGGGTTGCTGAGGCTCAGTCTTTATCAGTACACTGTACATTTGCTAAGTACCCTCAGGACGCCTTTCTTGTAGAATCTTCTGAGAATTATTAGGGCTTTCCTGGACTGCTCTGCCGTTTTTCTCCAGCCTTCTCATATTATGAGAACATTCAGAGAACTCAGAGCTCTCAGTCTCTTTATGATTTTCCTTCCAGCCTCTTTTTTTCCTCGCTCCCCCTCTTTGCTCATGTTCTCTTCGCCAGAAGCTAGATCACACACACACACACACACACACACACACACACACACACACACACACGTGCGCGCGCGTCTGTGAGCTCTAGAGGCTTTGCAAAAGCTGTGGTTCTCATACTGTCTCTTTGGTCAGAGTGTATGTCAGAACTAAGATTGGGAGTTGGGGAGATGGCTCAGATGGTAAAGGATTAGAGTTTGATCCCCAGAATCCACATTAAAAAGCCAGACATGTTAGCACCCACTCAAGTGTAATGCCTCCACGGAGGAGACAGAGACAAGCAGATCCCTAGGACTCACTAGTTGGCCTTCTAGGCCTAATTAGCAAGCCCCCAGTCCCATTGAAAGACCTGATCTTATGAAACAAGGTGGATTTTGAGATGGCTAATCTTGGTTGTGAGCTTGACATAACCGGGAAGTGAGAACTTCAGTTTAAGACTTGCCTCTATCGGATTGGCCACTGGGCATATCTGTGGGCATTTTCTTGATTGTGAATTGGTATAGGAGGGCCTAGCCCACTGTAGACAGTACTATTCCTAGGTAGGTGGGCCTGGGCTACACAAGAAAAGTGGCCGAACATGAACCTGAGAGCAAGCCAGGAAGCAATACTCTTCCATTTGCTCTGCTTCAGTTTCTACTTTAAGCTCCTGCTTGGCTGTCTTGGCTGCTCTCAGTGATAAACCATAACCTGAAAGTATAAGATGAAATAAAGCCCTTTCCTCCCCAAGGTGCTTTTGGTCGGAATGTTTTACCACAGCAACAGAAAGCCAGCTGATCCAGATGTCACTAAGCACAACACCTGATATTGACCCTATCAAACACACAGAACTGCAATAGCAAGTCAATCCCTTTAGCTTTCCGTGCACAGTTCCAGGCCTCTTTTTGATGTTGTTTCCGTCATATTTTGAAAACCACCAGTATAAAGGGATTACTGCCCCCACCAAAACAAGTAGAACCTTCTCAGTGGAGAATTCAGGTCCTGTGTGTACCATATTTTACTCTGGAGGAAATGAGCTGCAAGTTAAATCTAATTAGGCCACTGGAGCATCTCCAGTAGGGTTTTAGAGTTATTTACCACCACAGAAATCTTCTTGTCCTGGCTAATTAAGTGATTAGCTTAGATCGATAGAAGATGAACAAGGAATGGAAAGCGGGACGGTTATATCTCACTACCAGCTTAAAAAAAATGGCGGTGACTTCTGCCACAACAAGGAACATTGGTTAAAACTAGATTGCTGAAGACTTCTGCGTGTCAATTGTAAGCGAAAAGGCATTTGCCCATGCTTCTAATGGAATATGTTATTTAAAAAAACCCATTTGTATATGGTCTGCCTCAATGGGCTCAACTGGACTTATAGCTGCATCTTAAGTCAGGGGAGCAGTTCTGAACAAAAGTCGTGCAAATTTGCTCTAACAGCTGTGGCCATCAAGCCTGGACAGAGGCAGGAATGAGCTTCTGTGTATAAACTCGCATCCGATGGGGCTTCCATCCAAAGAGAACTATAGCACACAGGTCACAAACTCACAACTAGTCCTGATCAGAGATTGGCTGGGAGCTGAAATTTATGGCTCATCTGCCATGTCCAAGTGACCTTTCGAATCAGAAAATGAGAAATCAGGAAATCAGGAAAATGAGATTCAGGGGTTCCCTGAGGCTGTAGTGATGATGGTGACACTGGAAATAGCAATAGAACTTAATGTTTATTATAAATTATGTTTGCAGCTTGCCCCTCCATGTCCTCTGTATTAAAACAACAACCCTCAAGCTCCTAGTATTAGCCCATTTTACAGACAGGAAAATTACAGCACAAAGGTTGTGCTGGTTGATAGTGAGACCCAGTTGAGAAAAGTCAGATCTTGATTTGAGTCCAAATATTGTAGATTTGCAGTCCACGGTGACCTCTGCTTGGCTGGCAAGCCAGCCCATGCTGACTAAGATCTAAAACCCATCCTACAGTCTCCTACCCTTCTCCTGGGGAAAGAACAGGTGGGCCCCTTCCATACAGAGTTGCAGTCCAAAGTTCCTCAGCACTATACAGAGCTGGGCTTTGTATATTCACAGCGACTCATTCATCAACATACCCAGCCATCTGGCTTCAAGGGAAGATGGAGCCACATTGGAAGTGAGCCCCAAAGAGAAACATCTGTGAGTGCACCGTGGGGTGTCTCCCTATGGTTCTGTTCTTCCGGTGTTCTCTCTACCATTCACATTTATGCCCCAACTATATCATTCTTCTCCTGTTTACTGTTTCTCTCTTACATGATTCTCATTCTCTCTTACACAATCCTCCATTTTCTCTGTGTAAAGGGAAGTTTCAGGATGCCTTGCCATAAGTGGAAGCTCGCAATAAGAATGAGTCCCATGAAAAACTGAAAACAGAACTTATTAGATTCTAGGGAGGGACTGTTGCCCGCTGAGAGCCCTGCTCAGAGATCTGTCTTCTCACTTTATTGTAAAAGGACATTAACAAGTGTTGGAGGGGTGTTAAAATGACCTCCCACTTGTACAGCCCCGCTCCTTGAGGATTTGAGGAGCAGAAGGAGAGAATAGTTCCTCAGCTTGTGTTCTGCTGGGTTTTAACATGTTTTGTTCACAAGACCCCATGAAATCCACTGCCCTCCCCACCCTTGAAGAGCTGTGCCTCCCACTGGGACTAACACAGACCAGATTGTGTGGGCTGTCATGACCCGCCAAGTCCCGGAACCATGGTGAGCTGCCTCCTGTACTCCCCATGAAACAGTTGTATCTGGGAAGAGAGAGATGGGGTGACATCCAGGTGCCTCAGGGAAATAGACAAGAATCGAGGCAAGAGAGCAGCTACAGGGTCCAAGCAGCAGAAGGGACTCCCAGTCCACCAATCACTCCGGAAAGAAAGGCCCTTGAAAACACCTTCCTACAGACCTGGTCATTCTGTTGCAAGAATAAATAAGCAGGAAGAAGCAAGTGGAAATGTTTGCGTTTTACTGCCAGGGATGGCTCAGCTTCAAGAGGGAAATGTCAACGTCTGCATCTCCTTCCCTATACCCACGCCCAGGTAGGAAAGAAAAGAGGAGGAAGTGAACGGAGAAGGGAGAAGAAAAGAGGAGTGCAGCCAAGAACACTGAAATGTTCATAGGCTTAAATAGTCCAGGACAGCCACTATAACCCCTCTTCCCACACTTCTGGTCCATTCCCCTCTTTCTTAGCTTGGGTAGGGCCCCCTTATGGTAATATAAGCTGTGTCCATAGTAAGTTATAAGTTTTCAAAACTTACCACAAAGCCATTTTAAATGGAAAAAATGTCAAACCTTCAGAGCTATCTTTCCAAAAAATACATGAAGCACACAGGCACTGCCACAGACAAGGGTCCACGCAAAGGATGAGGCAACACTGGAGACCATGGGACAGGCACTATAGCTTGATTCCAACAGCCACACAACCAGTGAGAGGGGTGCTTGCCTTACAGATGGGCACCTTGGAGTGGGAGAGCATCAGTGACTCAGGGACTTGCCCACGACTATAGAAAGTGCTAGAGCCAGCCTGGCGGTGGTGGCGCACACCTTTAATCCCAGCACTCGGGAAGCAGATGCAGGTGGAGCTCTGTGAGTTCGAGGCCAGCCTGGTCTACAAGAGCTAGTTCCAGGACAGGCTCCAAAGCTACAGAGAAACCCTGTCTCAAAATAAATAAATAAAATAAATAAATAAATAAATAAATAAATAAATAAATGAAAAAAATCTTCTCTTGCCATCTTTATCCAACTGAACCCCTATGTTGTAATGTTTGGTTATCTTTGGGTCTTCCTTTTTTCCATCTATTCTATGAGTAAGATATAGGGACAGGATGGGAGTGGGGGATGGGAGATACTGGGAAGTTTTTGCACCCCATAAGCCTCTCTGCCAACACAATAATCCAAATCAAACCAATCAGACAGAATTGGAAAAGGCCCAGATTTAATACATACCACTCTCCCAGATGACTTTCTAGCCCCGCAGAGAGGAGACAGGAAAGGGAAACCAGAAAACCACGTGTTTGTTTTCTGGGGTTAGTTTAAATACCCTGTGGGAGTGGTCATCATTTGGCAGACTTTCTCTGGGGAGGAGTCTGGACTGAGGCAGCTCCAGGGGAGGAGGAGGCTTGGGGTGGAGCTTGGGAACAGACACATGGACACAAAGAGAAAAAGAGTTTGCCAAGTCCTTATGCTATGACTTGAGCTCCTGGATCCAGCTAGCTGTACCTGAAGCCCGTAGACCTCTATACATAGCCCTATGTGGAGCTACTCAATGCTCTCTGGGGTTTAATCTATGAAGAAAGTGGCCAGAAAGCAAGTAATGATTCTTTGTTGGCATGCCCTGGTAAATGCACACACATACACCCATCTTCATGTTCCAGGTGGAAAGCAGAGTCAGGATCCCAGCCTGTCTGCCCTCCTGCATTCTCTTGGCCGCCATTAGCATAATTTCAACCCAAATGCTCTGGTTTAATTGCTCAGGATGCTACACCCTGGAGAGCCATGCACAAATAGCGGATGATTGCCATTTCTGAGGCTGCTCACAAAGGAAGCAAAGATATTAATGGAAACTTTGTCATTTCACCATCTCTGTGTTTCCAGTTTCAGCAGCTGATTGACAGAAAGGCAGCCTAGAAGCCAGTCTTAAAGTGTCTCCCAAGATCTTGTTTTCGGCCAGAGGTGACGGAAGGAAACAAGTGTGTGCATGTGTGCCTGGAGGCACAGACCTGCAGATGAGAGCTGAGGATCCAGCAGGGGGCTCTTTACAAGTGTGAAGCAGCAAGCAGAGCTCTGTGCCTCTTCTCTCCTTAAAAGAGCTTTTCGCAAAGGTCTTGGTTTCCGTTCTTTGTGCTTTAAGGCTGGACCCTAAAATGCTTGAATTCACCTTGAAACCTCCCAGCTTTGACTTCCTGATACAAGACATTCCTTTGGAGGCAGAAACATGATTAAAATCCGGCTCTCGGGCTCAGAACATGTCCTGCCTTGTTTGAAGCTCTTCAGCATTGTATCCAGACAGAAATTGATGCTTTCTCCCTAGAGGCTAGACTACACTTTTGGGAACCATCTTCTAAGGCCTGAACCCACAGTCCAAAAACTCCCTGGGACTGGAGTCCTGATGTCAGGACTTCACACCTGTTTTCTTCTTTGATTTTTTTTTGTTTTCTTTTTTATTCAACATCTGCTAATCTGTTAGATGAAGAAAGCCAGCTCCCAGAAATTGGTGATTTCACCAAAGGAGCACAGGAAGTGAGTAGGACAACTGGACTGATGACCTCCCATGCCTTGTTCCAGTGTCTGACACGAGTTCTGTGAAAATGCCCTAGATACAGGACTCTGTATCTAGGTCCCCTCCTGCTGAACAGGCTCTCCAAGCAGTTCAAAGATACTCTGTATCTA
The DNA here is from genome assembly GCA_004026605.1 of Ondatra zibethicus. Classification (NCBI taxonomy): domain Eukaryota; kingdom Metazoa; phylum Chordata; class Mammalia; order Rodentia; family Cricetidae; genus Ondatra; species Ondatra zibethicus. Next base: position 90,987 of record PVIU01000821.1, read on the forward strand.
GGGTCTGTATGTAATGGTTTGTCCTGTCCCTTTAAGAGACAAGACCCGCCCACTCCCCCCCATGCCAAGGCAAGTGGATCTTCCTTCCACTTCCTGCCTGAGCTCCTCCTTCCATCTCTCTTCCAAAGAGGTAACTTCTGTTCTCTCTCTCTCTCTCTCTCTCTCTCTCTCTCTCTCTCTCTCTCTCTCTCTCTCTCTCTCTCTCTTCTACCCCCCAAACTCTGTGCCCCTCTCTCTTCTTCCCTCTTCTCCCTTTCCCCTTTTCTCTTACCCATCCATAACCCACTAAGTAAACTAACTTTCTCTGCATGTCATGCCTATCTATCTCTCACCCGCCTCGGCTCCTGGCAGGACCAGCTGACCTGCCAAAGTCTCTCATGACTCCTTGCCTGGGACCCGCTGCCCTTCGTGGCCCACTGCCCACTGCTGTCCTTCAGGGAACGATGCCGTTTTATTTTGTTCAGGGTCCCCTCCTGCTGAACAGTCTCCCTGCTTCTTCTCTCTAAAACTAAGCTCTGAGAAAATCCCTTTCGAAATCCATCCTCCAATTGCCTTGGAGTTTTGTTCTCCACATTTACACTGTGAGAATCAGAGGCCACCGAGTCTGTGGAAGTTTTGTGTGCTCATGGTCACCCGGCACACACGACCGCCTGAAGCAAGAGAGAGAGCTTTGTTAAACACAAACTGCACCCCACTTTTCCTTACTCAGGACGTTGTTTCTCACCCCTCCTTTCATCCCAAAGGTGACAAAATGAAATAAAATTCACAGAGACCATTATCTCATTCATCTATCTGAGATTTGTGTGCAAAACTTCTCTTTACCACTCTTGAGAACAAAGAAAACACAGGACCTTTATTGCAAAGGTGATAGGTAAGTTTATCTTCTGTATTTCAGTCTTACCAGTGATGAGTAACTCAAGTTAATGAGTGGGGCAGGCTGAAGGCATTTTGAATGCCAGTTTCATTTTCTTCTTCTTAAAACAGTAAAGCTATCTTAAGAGAAACCATGGGGCTCCATTTGACTTTATTTAAAGCTCACACTGGGGATCTTAGTTATTATGCTAATAAATAACCGCAACAACATTTCTCTCTTTGCATAAGCCAGGGGTTTCAACCGACTGAAAAAAACAATTCCCATTAAGATGCCACAGGCATCTTATTGACACACATAGACATCCCATATATAGACATGTAGGCACACATAGACATCCCATAGTGACTGGAACCAAACTCACCTTGTTACTATATTTGGATCCCAACACCAATACCTTCAGGTTACTACACTGTATTGTCCTAGTCAAGAGGAGAAATGGTGGATTCAGTAATGACATGTTTGATAACTCACCTAACTTCATTAACTAGAGCTTGCCTATACCCTGCAGAAGCTTCTAGCACATATTAGTCTCTGAAATGATGCCAATAATTAGCTATATTCCCCAAGGCTCTCCATGATGAAGGTCCAAAGCCCTAGAGGCATCTGTGATAGTAGCCTCATTCCACAGGTCTGGTGTCCATGAGCCCGGGAAGCATTTGAATGGACTAGCTTCTGAACTTGTTCATCCAAAGCCAAAGTCAAGGAGAGGTGCCCACCTTCTCCCCTGCAAGGTCCCCTGGTCTGCTCAACTCACTTCCAAGTCTGAATGTCAGAACTGTAAATAAAAATAAAATAGAAAAACTACGAAATCTCCTTGGTCATTTGTTGAAGCCCCTCTCATTGACTGTTCTGAACTTTGTGAACTGTGATACCCCCTGGAATATTTACCCTTTCCCTAATCCTTCCCATCTGGGTTACAAAGGACTTATAAACCTGCTGTCCCCTCCAACCCACACTGAGGAAGGTGACTTTGATGTTCGGCCGAGGTTAAACTTCTACTGAATACCTGTTCTATGCTATCCATGAGGTGACATCCTTTGGGCTAAGACCACATCATTATCTACTTTTATTGCAATTGCGTGCTCCTAAGTGCTCTTCCTCTCTCTCTCCATCTCCCCACCCCTGTAATCCCTTCCTCCTCATTGCTCTTCTTGCTCCTTTACCCCCAACATAGGCCTAAACACAGACATTTCTGGCCTGACATTAGTGGCAGCCTCTTACTTAATCTCCAGGTTCTAAGCTTGCTCTCTTACGACTCCCCTACATGTCAGGTTTTAGAAATGAAATGTCCTCCCAGGATCATATGTGCACTTTGGTCCCCACTTGGCGGCATTATTTTGGGAGGTGGCAGAAACATAAGCAAGTTGAGCCTTGTTGGAGAAAGCAGATCACCGTGAGGGTATCCTGGAAAGTTATGCCCAGTTCTTGGTCCCATTCTCTCTGTCCTTGTGTCTTGTCCGTGATTAGGTGAGCAGCCTCCTACGTGGTCATGATTCTCTGCATCACTGAGCCTAGAACCAATGGAGCATGAAGTAATGGACTAACATCCGAAGGCATGAGACAAAAACGTCCTTTCCCTTTTTAGTTGTTCTGTCAAGCATTTTGTCACATGGATGGGATGTCTGATCCATACTCTCACTAAAATATGTCAGCCGAAGCTTCTTAATTCTCTACCCCAGACGTTTTGCTGCTGAACAAAGGCCAAACCCCAAAGAGCCTTGCACAGCTCAAGGTTTCTAGGGCCTAAGCCCTGCTCCTCTCTCCTGTCTCATTGTTCCTTGTATGTTTTTAATAGCAAATAGAATGAACTCTTTCCTGCCTTGAATTTGCCCTTACGTTGCCATGGATTTCTGCCTCAGTTGTTCCTTCCCTATTCCTTATCGTCAGTGGTCTTCTATAGAGCTGAGATCTTAGCCAAACATGACCTCTTCTAGAAAGAGGACCTCCCAGGCTGTGTATCAGCCTCTTTTTGGTCACTTCACTTTTACTACACTCACAGCCTAGCACCTTTATCCCTATCCATTTCTCTCACTGGGGTAGGAGCTTCCGAGCATAAGATTTGAAGTTCTTACTTAGTCTCTGTTCTTGGTAAGCAGGCACCTAGGCCACACTGAGTGATGTCGTGCAGTAGCTCACATTCTTACAGGAGTGTAGTATCCTTTTCCACTCGTTGTCAGACCTGAGATGGGTGTAGACTTCTAACACTGGACCTGACTGGAAAAGGCCCCGTGCATTTTCCTGGGACCTATTTATTAGCATTGACTGATACAGCAATAAAGTGGACAAGTCCCTGGTGAACAAGACATGTAAGTCTCACTCTTCACTTGCAAATCCTCAGCCGTCCTTAGTGTAATTGCCTGGGGTATAAAAAGACATGTTTCTGGGAAAGGTGGTTGTAATATCTATTTGTGTCCTTATCGAAAGGAATGTTCAAGTGTGAATGTCCAGATCTGTTTCAAGGGTGTTCCTGGAGTTTCTGTTGGTGACTTCTGCTGAAAGAAATCATCTCATCTCTGATCCGTCAAATGAAGGAAGGATGCTCTTCATCTGCCTTCTCCAGCTGAGGGAAGGATGCTCTTTATTTGCCTGATCCAGCTATATTGCACAGTCCTGGGAAGCTCTGGGCCTCGGAAGTTGAAAATGGTTCACTCTAAAGCACAAGGCCAGACTCAGAGATCCACTTCACTTTCATTAGATCTATATTGCGGAATGATGTGCCCATTGCCCTCCTGGAAGGTTACCCCCATCCCTGCTGGGATCATTAACAGTGGCAGTCGACTTGACAGACTGTAGAATTACATAGGAAACAAACTTCTGGCAATTTCTGTGATGGTGTTTCTAGAATGAGTTAATCGAGGTGAGAGGCTCTACCCTGAATGTGGGCAACACCATCCCATGAGCTGGGGTCCTGGACTGAATAAAAAGGAGGAAGGGAACTGAGTGCCAGCATCTATCTCTGTCTGCTTCCTGACTGGGTGCAATGTGTCCGGCTGCCTCAGTGTTCATTGCTCTGCCTCTCTGTCGTGATGGCTCATACCCTCAAACCGTGAACCAAAATCATTCCTTCCCTCCTTAAGTTTCTTTCGTTAGATGTTTTCATCACAGCAGTAAGGAACTAATACAACTGCCATACCCATTCTCACTAAACATGAGCAGATCCATTTTGGAAAAAAAAAGCAACAAAGCAGCTGTTCAGATTTGCTATAGTCAAATTTTATTTGGGAAAGTGCATATTGTGAAAAAAAAGTACATATTGTGTGAGCATTAGGACCCAAGTTCAGATCTGCAGCACTCCTGTAAAAACTAGCAGGGTAGTGCATGTCTGTAGACAGAGGCTGCTCATTCGTTTCTTAGCCACCCAGACCCGAAATAATTACACAGGAACTATATTAATTACAACGCTGCTTGGCCAATTAGCTCATGCATATTTCTAGCCAACTCTTACATCTTTAATTAACTCATTTCTATTAATTTATGTATTGCTACGAGGTGCATGGTTTACCGGTAAGGTTCTCAGATGTTTGTCTCCTCTGGCAACTACACAGCATCTCTCTGACTCCACCTTCTTTCTCCCAGCATTCAGTTTAGTTTTCCCACCTAGCTCTATTCTGCCAAGTCATAGGCCCAAACAGCCTCTTTATTCATTAACCACTAAAAGCAACACATATACAGAAGGACTTCCTACATGTCTGTAACTACAGTGCTGGGGGTAAATAGACAGAGATGGGCAGATCTATGAAGCTCATTGGCCAGTCAGCCTAGTTCAATCCATGAACTGTAGGATCAGAGAGAAACCCTGTCTCAAAAACTCCATGCGGAATAGCAGAGGAGGGCACCCAGTGTTGACCTTTGTCCTTCACATGGACAAGCACAGGAGCATATATAACCACACAGACAATTCGTATGCTATGCACACACTCACACATACACACACAGACACACACCTCCTCAGCCTCTGATATGTTCCCTGTGGGCAATGGTTCTATTAGAGACTCCTCAAATGTCCCCTTCATGCTCTTAATGCATGGCAGAGGTATGGGAGGGCCCCAGGTAGAAAAAGAAGAATATTTAGGTCCCAACTAGCCCATTGCCCTAATTGGTAGTGAGTTGGTGTCTCTGGCAGAAATGTGAAACTTGATCCAATAGTTGGAATTCTGAGTTGAACTAACCGTCCTGGGGATCCTTCTATTTCTGCATCTACAGTGCTGGGAATTACAAATTCACAGAGCTAAACCTGTTCTTAGTGTCAGTGCTTAGGAGTCCAAATGAGTTAAGGTATGATCAGAAAACATTTTACAGAATGTTTAAGAACGCATACCTCTCTGCGGTTCTTAAACATTCTGACCTTCTGGGCTTGGAAGAATAAATACATTCTCTCAGACAATCCACTTAGAGAAGAGCTGTGTGACTTGCCACAAGTACCCAGCTTGTAAGAGATACAACTGATACTGTGATAGTCTGCAAAGTCCTTTCCTTAAACCATAAACATCTCTGAGTAAGATGTAAAAATAATAATAAGATGCCCGCCAGGAGAGCCATCCAAAAGACTTATGTTACATGTTTGACTCCTGTGTAAGTTAATGGAATTTTGCATGCAGGTTAGTTGCCAAACCTTCTGCCTAGTATTTGATTTAAAAAAAAAAATAGGTCTGCTAAGGTTTCTAGGAATTAGGGAGACAGAGAACGGCTGATGTCATGGAGGGGAGAGGCAAAGTTTTACCTTTTTAGTGAAATTGGTTAGCAGATCTCTGTTAACTGTGATGCCCAACGGACCCATGTGAAATGTATCAGCTGCTCACCATGGCACCTAAGCCAGTCTCTTGTCACCAAAGCTGTCATAGCAATCTCACAGTCCACACCACTCCTTCAGGGTGTGGGCCCTGGAGCCCACCAGACTTCATTCTGTATGCAGAACGAGTTTACAGGAAGAACAGAGTGGCGCTGCTCCCAGCCAGACCTTGGTGGGAATACCGTTTGCCCTGTCTGCAAGCGCAAGCTTTGCTCCAGCTGCCCCTCTGGTGCGTCACGGGCAAAACTGGGGAATGAAGACTTAGAACTTCAAGTCAGGGCTCAAATTAGGAACTTCCTACTTTCTTTGGGGGAGGCGCTAACATATCTAAGCCTCAGTTACTCCTTTTCAAAAGTAAATAATAATAATGGCTTAGTGTTATGTTGATGAATTGAGATTAACCATGTCATAAGTGTTCCATTTCTTCTTGGCAGATAGTGTGTGCTATATTAATTTCTATATTGCAACAGATCTCTACAAATTTGGTTGCTTGAAGCTATGTAAATTTATTATCTTTTAGCTCTGAGGTTCAGAAGTCCAAAATCAGTTTTTACTATAGTCAAGGTGTTGGTAGACCAGCACTCCTTCTGGATAATGTTGGGAAAGTCCACCTCCTGGTCTTTCAAGGCCACCTACACCTTTAGATTGTGGTCCCTTCCTCCATCTTCAAAGCGTATCCTTCCAACCTCTACATGATTACCCAATTTCCTTCTACCCTTGCTCTTCCTGCCTCTCTCTCATGACTACTGCATGATCCTGAGTGATTCTGATTTCAAGATATTCAGTTGATTATAACCCATAATCTCCCCTTTTAGTATAAAGCAACGACACATTGCAGGTTCAAGAGATTCGAACTTGGTTGTATCTTAGGAGCTCTTACCAAGCCTGTCACATGCATGCATATGTACTTTAATACTATGTGTGTTTATTCTGCCCCTTGTCTTTGATTTAAGTAAAATGTACCCAAAATAAAGCAACAACTTCTAATTCCATAGTGTGTGCTGAGATCTACAAGCCCCTCTGAGGACTCCGAGTCCCATTCCCTTCAACTCTCTCACACCCTCCCATCACTCTCTGCCTTTCTTTACTTTCAGGCCATCATTACTGCTAGGCTTATTGTGTGGATTACTTTAAAATGTCCTTAGAGTTCCTATGAAAGGAAACCTTAGGTATCAACTTGATTGACTTGAAGAACACCACCTAGGGAGGTGATAACGTGACAGGACTCATTGTTCTTGAGAGGATGTTTCCAGAGGAAACTGGTACATGACTTTCTAGGCTGAATGGGGGAACACATGCCTTCGGTGTGGGTTGGTACTATCCAGCCAACAGGAGAACAGATAGCACAAAAAGACAGAGCTGGGACACTCCTTTGCTACCCTTTTACTTCAAAACTTCAACCCCTCCTGACTTTGGATTTGGACTCCTAACACCAGTGGATCCCCAGGTTCTAAATCCTTCAGCCTTGGAGAGTTTTTCTTGGTTGTGAAGCTTGGCTTGCAAAAAAACTGACATCCATCAGTCTTCAGGTTGTTGAGAGGCTGCTATAGAACTTCTTAGTTTCAGAGTATACAAGCCAATTTGCCAAATATGTTTTCTCTCATGAGTATGACTATTTCTACATATATGACTGTGGCTATAGCTGTATTAATTCTATCTTATGGGGAAGGCTTACTAACACAGAAATTACACTGTGACGTTGTGTGTCTAGCTTCTTCGACACAATATAACCATTGTGACACACAGTGATTTTTCTCTTTTTGTTTGTTTGTTTCCATTGTTTGTGTGAGTGTGGGGAGGAGGAGAGGTTTGGGAGGATAGCAGTGGGTATGGGTACATAGATGCACATGTTAGGGTAAGCATGGATGCAAGCGTGTAGACATGCATATGGTGATCAAAGGTGAACCTTCGGTGTCATACCTCAGGATCTGTCCTCTTTGATTTTTAAGGTAGGGTCACTGGCCTGGAACTTAGGAAGTAAATTTGTAGGATGACCAACAAAACAATTTCCACCTCCCTAGCTCTAGGATTACATGTGTGTGTCACCATGTCCAGTTCTTTTATACAGGCTCTGCTGCTCACACTCGGGTCCTTGTAAGTGAGCAGAACTTTACTGAGCTAGTTCCTTAGGACTCTGTGCTTATTCTTAACCTATCCCATCTATACCAGCAGTCTAATTCATAAACACATTTCTATTTCAAGGATCATTTCACATGCCACCCTTTAAAACATTTAGGATTGTAATCTGTGTCTCCTCAGTCAGAAATGCTACTTGTGACTGACTTCTACACTGCTTGTCTCTGACCTCTGGGATTCATTCATGACATTCTACTCATGAGTCAACAACTCTTTCCATGCGTACTGCCACCTGCTCCTTATAAACAAGAATATTGTGCCTTGGTCATCTTTGCATTACCATTGCCCCTAGACATGAATGTACGAATATAGCTGATATCACCTTTGCTTTTTCTCATAATTTCACTGTGGTTGTTTATTAATTGAAATCCACATGTCATGCATAGAACAGAACTCTTTCTTGTGTTTACCCTGAGACCCACACGAGGAGGTAACAAGGGGAATTTCTACATAGTCCGTTTCTGACACTGATCAGAAAGAAACAAAAATGGGGGGCTGGAGAGATGGCTTAGAAGTTAAGAGCACTGACTGCTCTTCCAGAGGTCCTGAGTTCAATTCCCAGAAACCATATGGTGGCTCACAGCCATCTGTAATGAGATCTGGTGCCCTCTTCTGGCATGCAAGCATACATGGAAGGAATGTTGTATACATAATAAATAAATAAATCTTAAAAAAAGAAAGAAACAAAAATGATGAGAAGAATTTTGGTGTGGGAAAGGCTAGAACTAGAAACTGACTTTTGTCTAATGAGGTTTGGGTTTGTCTTTGTGAAAGTTCATGGGTTAGAAATTCAGTCCCCATGTACAGCACTGAGAAGTAGGGCATTTGGGAGGTAACTGGATTCATTTACTCATGGATTCATGATGTATTAATGACTTCTCTTGTTTCCATGATAACACACCATGACAAAAGTGACTCAAGGGAGCAAAAGTTTATTTTGGTTTATGGTTTAAGGTTCTACCATGGTAGGGTATAGTGGTGGGTCTTGAGGTCATGTTATAACCATAGGCATGTAGCAAGGAGAGGAGTGATGAATAGTGGCACTCAACTCATTTTCTTCTTTGTATTTAGTTCAGGATCAGCCCCTGGGATGGTGCCACCCACAGCTAAGGTGACACTTCCTACCTTATTTTATCTAATCCAGATAGTCTCTCACAAACATGCCCAGAAGGCATGTAAGGTTGACTCCTGTAAGGTTGATATTCCAATGAAAATAGACAGACAATTTATCAAGAAAGTGTTCTTGTTTTATTATCCAGCTCTTCATGGTAGTTTTCCCTCCGAAGCCCAATGTCATGAAAGATACAGCAAGGGAGCACCCACCAGCTACTGAGTAGGTGTTGACATTGTGCCCTTGGATAAAACCATAAGGTAAGTAATCCTTATAAATTGCCTAGTCTCATGGACTGTGTTATGGCGAGAAAAAAATGGACTAAGAAACATTTCATGTATCTATCCTTTTGTGGAAATATAAGCCCTTTTTTCTTCTCATTCTTCATTTGTGTGTTTGAGGATAAGGGTAATGTTTTCTCAGTCCCCACAATTCCAAGGCATACTAGACATCACCCAGGTCACTAAGTGAACTGTCCCCTTCTTTTGTCTCATTAGTTCAGAATGGATCCAGACCTGAGACGATCACTAGAAACTTAATTCTAAGATTGGAATTTGGATTTGAAACATGCTGTCTTTAAGTCTAACCTAGGCCCAGAGGTGCCCAGGCTTAGGAAACTGTAATGAAAGATCTGTTTTGGCCTTTGTGGAGGGAACCAAAGTGTTTGGAAGGTGGGAGAGAGACTCCCAATTCTCAGGATGGTGCAGAATTCTAGACGCAGCCAAGTTGAGAGTGAGATCCACTCTAGTACTTGGTGGTTGCATGAGCTGATACTTTCCCATTTCAGTTTAAAATAATTTTAGTCCTGTCTATGCCATTTGACTGCAAATAACGTGCAAGACACGTTGTCTTGGTTTTCTGTACTCTATACTTTGCATTTCTCGAACTACATTGAAGTCAAACAGGCAATGGAGATAACCCATTGGTCCACCTATGAATGCTGGTACTTGACTTTGTAAGTAAAACAAAACAAAAAAATCTCTTAAAAATGGCAAGATTAATTTTGGCCTGAAGCACCACATTACCCAGAGCAGAAAATCCCTAAGCTTTGGGATGAAGCTGAGGACATGTGTGAAACAGCAGCTAAATCAAGATGCTGAAGCTCCACCTCATTGGAGCATCACTTTTGCTGTGCCCTAGGATAAGCTTATGTCAGCAGAAGCCCACGCTGTAATGGAGAAAGCAAGGACACATTACAGAACAAGATGATTCCCCAGTTCCCACTCAATGGAGTTTAATTCTTTAATAATTTCCATTTAGTTTTGGAGCCAAGGAAGCAATAGGATGATTCAAAATTCTTTATATCAAGTAATGGAGCTCTGTAGGAAGAATAATGACTCCCGAAGACCATTATATTATTTTTAAAAATATTTTATTTTTAGTTATGTGATTTGTATGTCAGTGTGAATGTATGCCACATTTGTTCAGGTGCCTGTGGAGGCCAGAAAAGGGTTCCCTGGTGCTGTAGTTACAGGAGTTTGTGAGCCCCACAACATGAGTGCTTGTAACCAAACTTGAGTCCCTTGGAAAACTTGGGTCCTCTGGAGGGACAACAAGTCTCTTAACCACAGGGTCATCATGCCAACCCCGGCAATCACATTCTAACCCTCAAATGTGGCAAGAGAGTACATTCACAGAAGAAATGAGGGTGCTAATGGTGATGTCACAATAGTCAGGATAGGTGGATTATACAGGTTCCCAAGAGTAATCTGAAGATTCCCTAGGAGTGAAGATAAAAAGAGGTCACATAGATGTCATGGGAGAAGAAACAGGCTTTTTGTTGCTCACTTGGAAGGTGGATAAGAGGGACACAAGCCAAGGAATGCAAGTGACCTCTAGGGGCTTCATAAATTCTCTACTACAGAACATGCAATCTTTTTCTGGGAAGTCACAACATGGACCATGAACTGGATGGCTTAAACATTTACGGTGTTGTGTTCTGGAACTGAAAGTCAAGATGGAAGCGTCATCAAGGCTGGCTTTTCCTGAGGTTTCTCTTCCCGCCTTTTAGGCAGTAACCTTTCTGCTGTGTCCTTACAGGGTCTTTATATAAGCTAGGAGAACATCCATGATGTCTCTCTGTCAGTCCAACTCCCTTGTTTTAGTAAGAACACCAGTCATACTGGATCAGAGGCCCCACACCCTAAGATGTTCTTCTGAACTTAATTACCTCTTTAAAGATCATATCTTCAAATATGTGTAATCTGAAATTCTGAGGTTTACCTATGAATTGAGGGAAATACAAGCTAGCTTGTAATAGTTCTGGAAGGGAACACTGCCCTTGATTCTAGCCCAATAAGACCCCCTACAGATTCTCACTTACAGAATCATGAGGTGAACTGTTTAAAGTTTATGATAGCCCAGGCGTTTCAAGTAAAGCCTTCCAACTTTATTATTTCAGACTTCCCTCTCATAAGCCTTCAGGGGAAAAAGTCATCATTGCCTTTTAGAGGCAGGAAAGATACTCAGTATTTGTCTCCAGCCACATGACTCAAATCAGAAAACTGTGAACTTGAATCCAACAACCACCCTTATTCCAAAGCACTTGCTCCATACTGCTCCCCTATCCTTCATGGCACATGAAGGATTTGGAAAGTTTTATCACTTTTCAAGCAAGACAAGGGAACATAATAAAAGAATCCCAGGGTATATAGAGGCTCAAGGTTCAAAATTCAAGGTTCTCACTTTGCAAATGAGGAGAACAAAATTAGGGTACTATAGGCATGGACCAGGCTCCAAAGGGTCCCTAAGGGATTTCCAGGTTCTTCTATCCTGGAACAAGGAATTAGACCAGGAGGAACACATGGATAGTAGTAGGAACAAAAATCCTTTATTAAAGGAGAAAGGAAATGGGCCACAGGAGGAGAGTGCTTGGCAGCACAATGGAATTACAATGGCATGAAGCTGTTTGTGTAGCACCTGGCTTCTCCAGAATGGCTATATCCCTGGTTTTTATCACGCCTCTTCTGTCCCTCCCATGTAGCCCTCTTGGGGAAGAGTCACCAGACGGTTTCCTACCAACTGGTCCCCTTCACACATTATACTCAATTCCTCACTCTCCATCCTACTTTCCTGCCAAAGGAATGAAGAACCTCCAGAGAACCAGAGCAAGTTCTCAGAGACTAAAGTGAAGCCCAGGGCTACTGGCTCCCAGCTCAGCACATGGTCACATTTTCTTGCCAAATCACATAGATAGCAAATCACATCCTCCTCATCTTTCTATAAGTTAACATTCCTCTTCTCCCTAGAAAGGCTGAAATCCCGCCACAAAGTCAACAGATGTCAACACTTGGTCTTGATCCTACAGCCATTCTTGGGTTCTTCTTGCTACCTTTCACAGGGCTATCTCCTTTTCATTTAGCCATGGGAACAGCTGTTTACTTTCTAAGTGGGGCCTCAGGAGAAAGTAACCCAAGCTGGCGTTTTGATCTTGGGATTGTAACATAAATGCTTACTTTCCTTGGTATGGTGTGGGTCCAAGTTATCCAGTGTGCTACTTCTCTGAACATGAGTCTTAAAGGAATTTCAGAAAATGGAATAGTCTTTGAAATTTTGATCTAGCAAATCTGAGTGCAACCTAGCTTTATTACTCTTAATTCATCTACAGAAGTCAACAGTGGCAGAGAGATCTGAAAGTAGAGATGCCGGCTTAGCCACTACAGGAACATCCTGCTGACTTGCTGGGAGTCATTATATAGGCTGCTGTACTTCATGGCTTCTCTGAAGCATCCCAGGAGCCAGCTTTTGTTTTCCTACCCACACCATTCTTGTTATCTCTGTTTGCAGGAAGGGCTGATTACTGCATACGTAGAACTAGAAGTTTCAATGGTAACTTCCTCATAAACAACCAAATGCCACAGACATGCTGGCTAGTGACAAAGTCTGGCATGTTGTTCATCAGTCATCCCCATATTCTTGTGTGCCACGTGGCATCAGTCATCCCAATCTTCCCCATCTTCTCATGTGCCATGGGGCATCTGTCACCTCCATCCCCTGTCTCCTCATGTGCCATAGAGAAACAGCCTTCCTTTTAATTTGAAGCATCTATCAGGTCATGAAACTTGCTCATCACTGCATCTCAACACTGTGCCCCCACGCCCTATTTCCTTGGGATTCTCTGGAGTGTTTTCAGGGGGTGGGAGGGACATAGTGGGTTAGTAGCACATATTTTTGTCTTTCTTAATGGTTGATCATTCTGATTGCCAGTCTTGATTGTCAGTTTGACGAGATTTGAAATCACCACAGAAACAAACCTCTTTGAGGTCTTTGAGAGATTATATGGGTTAAAACCGAGGTGTTTAGACCTTCCATAAATATAAGTGGTTCCATTTCATGGACTGAACCCTAGGCTGAAAAAGAAAGAAGAAGTAAGCTGAGCCCCGGTATTCATCTCTGTTTGCTTCCTGACTGTGGACGCCTGATGTGGGATTCCCCTCTGTATGCTGTGATTACCATGGATTAATAAAGATAATGCTATAAAGATATAGCAGGGCAGAATAGATGTAGGCGGGGAAAACTAAACTGAATGCTGGGAGGAAGATGGCATTGTCAGGGAGATGCCATGTAGCCCTGCCGGAGAAAGATGCTCCAGATGGAACTTTACCTGATAAGCCACAGCCACATGGTGATCACTGATTAATGGAGATGGGTTAGTTTAGGATATAAAAGTTAGCCAGAAATATGCTTAAGCTATTGGCCAAAGAGTATTGCAAATAATATGGTTTCTGTGTGATTATTTCTGGAGTCTGGGGAGCCGGGAAATGAACAAGCAGCCTACTACAACAGATGCCAGGTAAACAGCCATGTCCTTTTCCTGTGGCTGTGCCTTTTTTGTAATTATGGAGTTTTATCCTCTGGAACCATAAGTCAAATTTGCCATTCTCCCCTTTAAGTTGCTTTTGTCACACCAAAGAGAGAAGTAACTGATATAATCAAAGATTGAGAGTGAATACCCCAGAAATGCTAGTGATATTTATCACATGGCAAAACTCTTAAGAGAACTGTTTTTTTGCTAAAGTTTAGAAGCTGTTATTTTAGGGCTTTAAACACTGATGTAAAAACTGTCGTGTTTGATTTGCTTTATGCTAGCTTCCTTGGTTATCTGTGACCCTGTTTAAAGTGGCTACAGCCGCAAATGAGAGCATTCATGACGCTGCTAAAAGCCAAATTTCATTAAAGCTAAATGAGACCACATTTTCGGCAAGCTGATAGAATTTCACATTGGCTTACCATTTTAGATGGGGATTTTAGCTGAAACAGATTGAAGAACACTCAGGGCACCAAACTGGGTGATTATTTGTGATAAAACCATATTCAAATACTGCAATGTTAACTAACTTTAAACAAAAAGAGGAGGTATCAATGTGTTGATTTTTTGGTGTTGTTTGTTTTTCAAGGCTTATATTCCTTTTCATCTTAGCTTCTCTTTCCTGGAATTTTCTTCCTTTTTGTTATAATATTCCCATGTCATAAGGGAGTGTCAGGGTAAAGAAAGGAAATGAGCCCAAATAGTTAAACATTCTATTTAAAATGTTGCAACTGCAAGCATCTCCCTGTAAAGATTCTTGCTAGACTCTTGCTAGAAACACCCGATTCCCACTCTGGGTCAACTCTACTGTCAGTGAGCTCACATCATTTACAAGAAGCTACAAAAGACAGCTTGCTAGAATGAAGGGCAGTTTACCCTTCAAGGGATTCCTTCCCTGGCATGAATCTTTTTGATTAAACTGGTAAACGCATGCAGTTCTTAAAAGTTTTCAAAATCAATCATGAGACACTCAATTGTGAAAAATCCCTTTTAGATTAATTACACTTTTCATTAGGCCATGGACTACCAAGACACAGATATGTCACTGCTTGTCATGGTTTTGGTACATAAAATAATAGAACAATCAATCATCTCCATTCTTGGGGAATGGCATAATCAAAGGTATTATGGAGGCAACTGGATTTATTCTCTCAAAGTAGCTGAGCAATTACAATAATTGTCGATTGTTAACTCTGGCTACTTATCTAATGACCCTACGTGTTTTCCTAACAACCTGCAAATTCAAGTTGTTGCTTTTTCTCTCTGGGAAACAGAGCAGGGTCACAGAAGACTAGCTTGGCTTTCCAATTGTTTTAAGATAGTGCTAAAATGTCCAAATCTATTAAAAAACAGAACAGCAACAACACAACTAGTTTACTTCAAGAAGACCAGTAGCTCATAGCTGTATATTGTTATCCAGAGCTTAGAGATATGAGCCGGGTGCACATGCTTGAATGACAGTTGATTCAAAGGTAGACTGTTCAGTTTCAAAGCAGAGGAAATGGACACTTCATTATTAAAATGTTTATTCTGCTCTTACTTTGGGGATGACTTTGCCCTGGCTTTATGGGATCTTGGTAATTCCTAGTGCAGTCCATTTCCTCTGGGATCCCTCTGGAGGTCCCTCTCCTGCAGACCACAGACAGGGAAACAGGAGTGCCAAGCTATTAGTTGGCTCAGTACTACACATGCCGATCCTTTAAGCCCGACTTCTTAACTCCAACATCAAGATGAGTGCTGTGTTTGAGCATCAGTTAAAGATCAAACTCTGATTTTTTCTCCTGCACTGTTAGGACTTCCAGTAAGGGGCAGGAATATGTTTTATTCATCCTCTGTATCCTAAGGCCTCAGAACAGTGTCGACAATACAGTTGATATCCATAACTTTTATTTTCAGATTGATTTCTTTGGTTCCTTTGATGCCTGTTTTCTAGGATTTGCTTGAGTCTCTCAAGATTTTCTAAATCTGAGTTCTACCTCAAACGTTTCTCTCTGGTTTACCAGATGGCCTGCCACTTGATCAGACACATCCATGTTCACTCTGTTCTTTGGCTATCGAGGCGGTCTTTTTCCAGACACACCATGACTAACAGCTTGTAAAGAACTTTCAAAGGTGCTCACCATGCCCCCCTCTATGTGAGGCAGTAGGTATGGCTCCAAATGCACAGACCCCCAAGCAGAGGTCCATGAGAGAAAGGCAGGGATTTCTTGAACTCATCCCATCCCTTATAAGGAGGTCTTTGTTCCGTAGCCAAACAGACAGAGGTTCAATAGAAATGAGCAGCAGCAGAGTCCCTGAAGAGCTGGGCTTGTGGGGGTGATTGTGGAATATGCAGAAATTGATTAGCTCTGCTCTGAGTACAGCTCTTGACAGATTGTTCAGAACGAGCAGGTTGGGCCCCACGGAGCATTTGCTGAAGGGAAGGCATCCGCAGGCTTCCTCACACGGAAGGGTGGGCTGAATTGTCCCAGTCGATCCAGGAGGGAACGGGTGAGTGTATTGGGGGGCTGCAGGGCTTGCAGCAGTCAGCGCTGCCCTTCCTGCACAGCTGCCTTGACAGCAGCTCCTGCATGATTGAATTTCTCCTATACTGTGGTCTTTCCAGAGAATCTAATTGTGATTCCTCTGGGGTACATAACACCCCATTCCAAAGGATTCCTCTACTAGCTCAATCTTCCTCCTGCCCCATCTCCTGAGGCCAAAACGGCCCTTCTTCTTGATACTGTGAACCACTAGTGTCTTTATTCAGCCAGGTTTGGGTGCTACCTCTTCTGCATGGATTGAACTTCACTGATAAAGAATGATGCAAATGAATAGGTGTGACTCTGATGGACGTGGTACCTGCCACCCAAGGGACAGACTTGCCTGGAGGCCTGTGTGCCTTTCACATTAGCTTCTGCTCTGCTGTGATCTGTCATGCTGGGCAAAAGTCCTTGTTCTATCCCACTACGGTATCCAGGAAACCAGGTCCGGCTGTCAGAGACCTAGCAGGAAATGGACAGGGGCCAAAGCCTTGGTACTGTCAGATCAGGTGAGAAGGGAAAGCATCCTTACAGGCCAGAAAGAAGCTCTTGAGCACATCTGAAGGTTTTGTTTGTTTTTCAGAAGCACTGAAAGATACTGACAAGCCTTAGGAACATCTGGTGTCAAGCACACAAATGCCGAACGGTGAAAGGAATTCCTGAAGTCATATGATAAGAGCAAATCCATCTTTGTTTCGGGAAACAGGATGGCAGGTGCTAAAATCCATGGGCTAGAGCCGGTCCTGGGGTGAAAAGGGTGTTTTCATTTTTAGGTCAGTGCTTGTAGTAAGGGGGCACTCTGCTCACCACAACCCACACCTGTGCTTTGCTGAGCACCTTTCTAAGCTGCAAACAGCAACAAGCTTGGAGGACAGGTCATGAGTGGACGCAGAATTTGGAGGAGGAATTAGACTGCTGATCAGGGCTGTTTTGGCATTATAAAACCTAGTTTTCTTTCCTGAAAAACCCCACCAGCAATACAAGAGTAACAACGCCTAGTAATTACAAACCATAATGCATTCCAGAGATGCTATTAAATAGTTTGCATTCATGATTTCAGTGACTTTTTATACCAACCCATGATATCAGTACAAAGACTGACAGGAAGAGGTGTCCAAGTTCAACAGCTGTGCAGGTGCACACACACACACACACACACACACACACACACACACACATGTGCACACACACACCTATGTATAGTTAGCAAGGACCAGGAACAATTGTATTCCCACAGTGACACACAACTGCCAATGAAACCACCCAGGGAAGAGAAGACATGGACCTTCTGAGTCCCGGGAGCTCAGTTTTTTGTTTTTTCTTGTTGTTCTTCTAAGATAGTCTTACCATCTAGCCCAAGCCAGCCTTGAACTCGTGATCTTTTTGCCTCTTCCTCTCAGTGTGCTGGGACTACAAACATGGACCACCAGGCCTACTATGGGCATCCAACTTCTGCTTTGCTAGCTTTTCAAAGCTGTTCTCATATCACCCTTCCAGAAACTATGGAGCATTAATTTCGTATGTACTGTCTTACAATGGATGTCACTGCAGAAAGTAGGCAGCGATCTCTAACTAAAGATGTTAAAAAGCTGACTCTGCTAGTGTTGTTGAGCCAGCCATTCTCCAAGAATCCTTACCCTTCAGGCTTCTATAGGATGCCAAAACCTCAGGTCCCACCTCATCTCAATGTTACGGTGAAAGAACAATGGAACCCGCATTCGCGCTTAGTTAGAAGTCCTGCCAACATACCCATTGGCAAACTTTCAGGAAATCAGGGTAGCAGGGAATGAAGCCCACGGGGATAGACAAGTCCAGTGAGACAAGGCTGTTCTCACTTTAGGGATTAGGTATGTGGCAGTGGGTAGCTGCTCTCCTCTGCCCAAACCTAGGATCTACCAAACATATTTCCAGGCCGTTCCTTTGTATGTTATTCTAATACCCAGACCCAATGTACCTGGCTGTCATTTCTTCTACAAAAAGCACTGTTCTTAATAGCCTTAGGAGGTACAGCCACCAAACTGGCTAAGATGTCTTTGTGGAACCCAGGCTTGCCCTTGAAGTAGGGTTCCCTCAGAGCAAGAGGAAAGGAAGACCTATGCATGGCAGTAGTCACAGAGCTGGGTTTTAGACTGAATTCTGAAGGTCTCCCTACTTGTAAACTGTTTGTTATAAACTCTTAGTCCTACAAACAGAATCCCTTTGCAATTTGTCATTTCTTGGAGCTTCTTGTGGGCAGCATTTGCACGGCACCTCCCTTCCCCAGTTCAGCTCCTCATCAGGCCCTGACCATCTCCTTCTCCATAAGACTTCTCAACTCCCAGTCTCCGTGTTCGTCTCCCCCATCACTGAAACTGAGGTAGATCTCTGATCCTTCAAAATAACTGTGCTTCAACCTGCCCTCAGGCTATTCCAGCATCTTGCAACCTAGTAGATAGCTTGCTCATGGTATCAGAGACATGACCTAGTTGGATTCATAGTGTCCTGCGGTAAAATAACCCTTCTAATTATCTCTATTTTCTGAGCAAGGAAGAAACACAAGTGTGTTCTTTTCATTGTGGACCCCAGGCTTCCAGGAAGTTATTTCTTAAATTAAGAGACATTTAGAGGTGGCCAGAATATTACTGAAAATCCATTAAAGATCCATGAAGTACAACATTCACGGTGCTGGCATGAAAACAAGCTTGGCATACTCAGTCCCACGCCGCAGATCATATTTCCATATGAGGTTTCCAGTATGAAAATACGAAGCCAGAGCAAATGAAGGAAAAAAAAATCTAAGTGCAAATGAGGGACTTTTCAAGTGTGCTTCCTTTGTCATAACTGCTAATTCTCCAGACACACTTGAAGGTGGTGGGCAGGAAGTTCTCGCCTTCTTTCTGGCTGCCATTTGATCTCTCCTGCTATCCTAAAGACTCTGATACTGGTTGTAGATTTCTTTGTCAGAGGGACTAGTTTAGATAGTGAAGACATATCTAATAAGCAGGAGAGGGGGTCTTGAGTAGTTGGTGTCCTAAAATGGGTAAAAACAAAATACCAACATTCTGTTCATCCCATATTAAATTCTTTTAAAGGTTTTCTATTGCATTTTCGTGTGTATGGCTACAAGCACATGCTGTAGCATGTGTGGGATGGTCAGAGTGTTTCTCTCCTTGCAGCAGGTCCTTCTGGGGCTGGGATTCAGCTCGTGAGTCTTGGCATCAGCAGCCAATCTACAGCATCAGCATCATTCCATTTTGAAATTATAGAAACTGAGGTTCAGAAAGGCCAACTAATTTGCTCAAGGTCACCCATAGGTCATAGGTCATACCTAGATTTAAATGCAAGTCCATTTTGCTCCCACTCTAGAGTCCCGAAAATGCTAAGCACATCAAGTGTTCACTGCCAGGCCTTTGGTGTGCTGTGAGGAGGGTAATGGGGGTGGAATAGACAGTTGCCTTCTTGTCCATAAGGATAGACACACAGCCCCTCTCCTTCAAGCATCCTCAGTGCCCACTTGTGGCCATAAGACAGTGTCACCATCCCAGGTTCACACAGTGCCAGCTGCTGGTGAGCTGAGTGGCATTCTCATCCTGCTACTGTTCTGGCATCTTGCTTCTTTTTTCTGTGACCTGTACTGCTTGGCCATAGTCCATTTTACATCACCTTTTAGTCTATAATGTCCCAGTGTGTCAAAAGGAGTCCAGAGAAGTGGCAGTGTACCACCACAAGCTGACGTGAGAGCATTTCTTGCCGACTCCAATTATTTATGGTTGAACAGTTAACCAGTCACTCAACTTGAGGATGTTGGTGCCAGAGGGCTGTTTTATTAGCCTCAACATAAAGATGCCATGTACATGAACAACATTTATTGTGGCAGTCTGCTAGCAGGCTTGCTAAGACCGTGTTGTGTCAGGACAGGATGGTTCCAACGAAAGCAAAAAGGAAGCTCTGAGAGGTTTGTTTCCAAATTAGCACACCTGGTCCCTTCATGGAACACACACACACACACACACACACACACACACACACACACACACACACACACAGAGTCAACCAGTTAACATGTTCATATAAAGATTGTTTCCTGAGGTCCCACTATATTCCCTAAAAATAAAATCATGGGGAATGCAAAGGAGAGAAAAGCATCCTTGTAATAGTGAGGCTTACATGCTAATAGAGGGAACCAGCAGTGCCATCACTGTGAGGCAGACAAACACACAGGACCACCTAACGTGGTCTACGATGGTCCCACATCTATCATATGAGCAAAACCTGAATGGAGTAGGTGAAGAATATTCTACTAAGAGCAAATATCAAAGGCTTCATTAAACAGTTTTTTAAAAGGCTAGGAGGCTAATGAGTCAGAAAGAAGGTTAAGGAGAAGGCGCAAAGCAGGGAAATAGAGTCAGAGGGAAGTCTGATGGGGCAGGTTAGGGGCCTCACTGAAAGGAGATTTACAGACAGGTTAGGATCTTTGGGCCTTTATAGTGAATAGGAGAATGGAAGAATGAGTAGACGACTAGATGATTTAAAATAAGAGCTGGTCCCGTACATGCGTTCGGGAGGATAGAAGCCATTTTCTCCAGAAGCCACCATTTATAGCAGCCTCTAGTCACTGAATACTTGCACTGTGCCATGCTGCCGAGAGCCATTCTGTGGATATAATTTACATTGTCTCTTGTCACCATCCTAGGGACAAAGTTGGGATTCTCTACTCTGTGTTGGGAATGGAGGAAGCTTTCACAAGACCAAATAGTGCTTGATAGTTGAGCCAGGGCCCAGAGCTCCACCCTTCTGCAGACGAGGGCTGGGCTGTAGTCTGCTGGAGCTCCTGGGTCCATGGCCCGGAAGATGTGTCTGGTTTAACATAGAGGGGACTTATAAGGTGCTAGATCTCAAGTAGATCCCAGGGCATGGTGGATGACGGGGAGCAGCAGCATTCCCCCAGGCACAGTGCCAAGGAACCCTGAGACCTTGTTTGTGATTTAAGAAAAACAGATTGCTCTGAACAATAGGGGCATAATATAGATAGCTGCCTTTAAGTCCCTCAGAATCTCAGCTCTTCATTCAGGCCTTGGCTTTTTAATGACTTAGAACGAGATACCAGATGAAAGTCAGCATCTCCCACTTTTATGTGCTTTGATAGCAACTCTAAGTAGTCACAGACACATCCTAGCCTGTTTTCCTTTGTGCTTTTCAGTCCTGGGAAACAAACCTTGAATCTAGGGTTCTGCATGCTAGACTCTACCAATGAGCTACTTGCCAGACACTGGCTTCTCAATAACGCCTAAGAACTTAAATAATTATAGAATATATTGATTGTAGAGTTTTTGTTTTTTGGTGGTTTTTTTTTGTTTGTTTATTTTGCTGTTTTGAGACAAGGTATCACTATGTGGCCCAGGCTGGCTTCAAACTCATGATCCCCCCGCCTCAGGCCTCTGGAGTTCTTATGCCATACGACAGCGTAAGTGCAGCTGCTTATATTTATGTCCCTATTATTTGGAACAATCTTTTTTTTTTCTTAAAACACAAACGTAATAAATACCAAATGGATTTAAAGGCTTCTGGAGTGTATAAAAATAATCAGCCATCTCCCCCTTTACCTCCCTCTACCTATTTTTAACATTTATCATTAAATGCACATTTTCAACTTCTCTCTCCTTTCATTTTAAAATTAATACTGGAAGGAAGTCTCCACATTTAGATTGACACGTTTCTGATATTATTTATTTTTCTTTTTTATTGAAAATAGAATTTTTTCCATACAATATATTCTGACCACAACTTGCCCTTTCCCAAATCTTCCCAGATCCTTCCAACCTCACCACCCACCTAAATCCATTCTAAATCTTTCCTTCTCTCTTTCACTAGAAAACTAGCAGGCATCTAAAAAAATTAAATTAAGACAAGCAATCCAGAATATGACAAAATAAGCAGACAAACAGAAAAAAAAAGAGTCAAAGAAGAAGTACAAGAAACACAAGGAAATGCAGAGGCACACTATTTAGTTGATTCATATTCTTAAAAATTAAATTTAAAAATTAATATTTATCGGTGCATATGAATGTATATTGCATGAGCATATTCTGAGTGCATGCATAGAGGTCAGAGGGCAATGTGAAATAGGTAGGTCTCTCCCTCCACAGCGTGCATCCCAGGGATCAAGCTAGGGTTGTCAGGCTTAGCAGCAAGCACTATTATCCGCTGAGCCCTCTCTCCGACACAGCGGCTTAATATTCTAATTCTTCAATATAACAATCTGTCTCCCTGTGTCCCATGTGTCTTCATGTTATTCCTCATAACTTTATTACTATCAATAAAGTTACAATAAAAATTCTTCTAAAGCATACTTACATTTTTATGCTTTGATTTTTTTGAAATAGATTTTTAAGAGCAAATTGTTCGAAGGCATAAACATTTAGCATTTTAATAAGGCCTGTAAGATTATTTTTCAGCATGGTTTTACCTATCACATTTTTTCCAGCAGGATAGAATACTGCCTTTGCCTCACCTCATTAAAAACAATGTTCTTAAACTTTCTGTGGGTTTTTTTCCCAACTTGACAAACAAGAAATGGTTTCTTTCTCTTTGTCTTGTTTCCTATTGACTGAATTTCCCCCTTTTGATAATTTCACACATCCATACAAGGTGCTGTGATTATTCACATCCTTACCCTTTTAATCCTCTCCCTCCCACTGACTCCACCCCTCCTTCCCCACCAGTGGCTCTCCTACTTTCTTTGTGTATGGTGTATGTGTGGGAGGGGTGGATCTTGTTAGTCAGCAAAAACTACTGTGTGTAAGTCAGGGTGGGGGTGGGGAGGATCTTGTCAGTTAGCAATAGCTACTGTGAGCAAGATGGCTCAGCAGGTAAAGGTGCTTATCACCAAGCCTGACAATCTCAATTTGATCCCTGCAATCAACTCCTGTAAGTTGTTCTCTGCCATGGCAACACACACACACACACACACACACACACATTTTTAAAATGGGGCCAGTAAGATAGCTCAGCAGATAGATAAAGGTGCCTACCACAAACCTGACAACCTGACTTGGATCCCAAGAATCCACATACTGGAAAGAAGGAACCGACTTCCACAAGTTGTTCTCAACCGTTCACATGTGAGTGGTGGCACATGTGTGTATATGTGTGTGTGCCACGCATAAACCCAAAATAAATAAAGGTTAAAAAAAAGAAGGTAGCCCTATCCAAAACCATATAATGTTATCCTGTGTTTTCTTCTTCCTTAAGCTTTTTCTGAATTAGGACGGACGTTTTACAATAAAGTCAACTAATTTTAGTGTTCGATCTGGTAGTATTTGGGACATTGATCATCTTGTGAAATCCTCTTATTTATCTAGTCCCAAATACTTTCTCTTCCCCCAAAGAGACCCCCTTCTTTTAAAACAGTTGTATCCTATTTCTTCTGCCCTCAGTTATTTACCTGTGGATCTACTGATCCACTTAACTCCCTTCTCTGACTGTATTTATATATTCTGGGTATTTCATTTCAAGGACATTATGCATTATGTGTGGCCTGTTGTATGTCAGTATTTCACTTAACACAAAAATTCCAGTATTCATCTATGTTGCATGTCATTCTTTTTTAAGGCTGAATAATGTTCTCTTACATGGATAATATCCCTTAACTCCATTTTTATATCTGGAATCTATTTTTGCGCATGGTGTGAGACAGGAACAAAATTTTATAAAGCCACAGGCAGAGGCATAGGATGTGGATGCCAATACCCAGGAATAAATTGAAATGAATCCATATTCAACAAGTACATTTATGTTTATTTCTTTATTTGCATTAACCTAACATCTAAGGACTTTTAACACATCTGATAGTGGTACCAGGCAGAGAGGAAGATCTTTTTTTTTTCATTCAAAAATTTACACCTTCTCCCCTTCTCCCTTTCCCCTCCTACTCCCCCACTAACCCTCCTTCCTCCCCCTCCATCTTTAAGAGAGGGCAGGGTACCGTGCTCTGTGGGAAGTCCAAGGTCCTTCCCCCTCCATCCTGGCCTAGGAAGGTGTGCATCCAAATAAACTAGGGTCCCAAAAAGCCAATACATGCAGAAGAGACAGGTCCCAGTGCCATTATCGATGGCTTCTCAGTCCATCCCCATTGGTAGCCACATTCAGAGAGTCTGGTTTGATCACGTGCTTGTTCAATCCCGGTCCAGCTGGATTTGGTGAGCTCTCATTAGATCAGGCACACTGTCTCAGTGGGTGGACCAACCCCTTGTGGTCCTGAATTCCTTGGTCATCTTCTCCCTCCTTCTGCTCTTCAACTGGACCTTGGGTGCTCAGTCCATTGCTCTGATATGGATGTGGGTCTCCGTCTCTCTCTCCATCCATCGGACAAAATTTCTATGGTGATATTCAAGATATTCATCAGTGTGACTACCTTGGGCAGCAGAGGAGAGGGTGCCTGAACTGGCCTTGTCCCATAGGAAGCAAGATCTTAAGGCAACAAATAACCAACATTTACCTTAGCAGTGTATGCAGCCACGATTCATAGGCCTTCTTACGGGTCTCCTTGCTGTGGGCATTGGCAGATCTGTGGAGCGACATTTAGTTAATCAATGTATCAGCATTACATAGCTCCTCTTAAAAGACACAGCGTTCTATTTTGAAGCTGTGCGAGCTGGGAGTTCAGAAATAGCATGGGGACTCTAGCTAATCTATTTTCTAAATGTTCATTCCGGAGAGGTGGCAACTTTTGACCTTGATGCTGATTATGATTAGCATGGCAATCACTCCTCCATAATTAAAAGGCAGATGAGAGTTCTTTGGCTTGTTTATTAATTCCCTTATGAATCTTGCTTTATTTTCCAACTATAAGAACAAAGTATTTTTCTGACTCATGAGTGAATGTGGGTGTAAGTTTGCCCAAGGGTGCAGACCAAGGCCCCCTAAAGAATAACCACTGCCTCCTGGATGTGACCCCCCAAAGCCCTGTGCACCCCAAAGCTCTTTCCTCATCTCATTCTCCTTGGCCAAACAGTAATATGCAGTCACTTGATCCGGTAACAAGTCAGAGCAACAATGTTGACTTTCAGTTACTAGTTTTCTAGCAGGTTGGAGAGGGAAGCCGAGACTCCCAGCAGGACTGACAGTGTGAGAAACCACTGGAGTGTGTGGTCAGCCTTTTCCAGGCCTGCTTGTTCTTGGCACCACAGAACCAAGTTCCCACTCAATGCCAAGCCTCTGCCTCTCTAGGAACAACTTCAGTTACAGCTCAGAATCAAATTTTGTGTCTCTGTTTTAATGATGCTTATTACATTCTTGTCACTGGATAGACACAGGTACCATGCTAAGTGCTTTCTGTACTTTGTCATTCAATCCTCCCTACAGCGCAATGAGGTACAATTATCATTCCCGGTTTTCAGAAGAGGCAACTGTGGCCTTGAGGTAGGAAATAACTTCTTCAAGGTCATCCGATAATAAAGCGCAATCTAAAGAGACTCCACCTGCTGCCTGAGCCCCTGTGGTAAGCTATCTGGCTCCGCCTGCTGCCTGAGCCCCTGTGGTAAGCTATCGGGCTCCTCAAGGTTTTAGTTCACCACTTGCTTCTTCCAGGCTTGCATCTTCATCAGAGACGTGGGCTCTTACGGTAATGATGTAAGGATGGCCACAATGACACCAGCAAGCACAAACACCAGACCCTTCTATACCCCTGTCATTTCCGCCTAGCTGGTGATGCTATGGGTAGAAAATACTTTTTCACAGACCTAAGCGGGGGGGGGGGGGATGAGATAAGTGTAAGCTGAAAACAAGCAAGTACTTGAACAGGTGCATGCCCCTGAAAAGAAGTGTCCATATGGCTGATGAAAAATACAAAACAATGCTTCAATTTTACTATTTGTGGAAAGGAAATAAAATCAAGTCCCAAAGCAAACTGTAAATGAAAACAGAACAAACTGAAAATTAAAAACAAAAAAACTAAGTGTCCACATGCATGTTGGCAGAAACAGCTTACACTGTTGGCAACATACACTGATGATACATTGACTTTGAAAAATGTTTTGGTAGTATCTACTAAATTTGAGCACATGTATGTTCTGTGATGCGAGAGAATTCTACACATGTGTTCATCCAAAAAGCCATTCAGAATGTTGACAATATACTGTTTGGAATATTCATAAATATCCAGGAATAAATTAGTGATGTGGGATTCCCCTCTGTATGCTGTGAATATGTTTTATTACCATTGACTAATGAAGAAGTTACTTCTGCCTATGGTAAGGCAGAATAAAGCCAAGCAGGAAATCCAAATAGAGCTATATAGAGAGAGTAGGCGGAGCCAAAGAGATGCCATGTAGCTGCCAAAGGGGAAAGACTCCAGAACTTATTAGTAGGCCACAGCCTTCTGGTGATACATATGTTAATAGAAATGGGTTAATTTAAGATGTAAGAGCTATCTAGAAATATGCTTAAGCTATTGGCTAAGCAGTATTGTATAATATCGTTTCTGTGTGATTATTCCGGTCTGGGTAGCTGAGAATGAACAAGCAGCCCCTGTTTACAAATTAGTTAATGGTATATGTATCTGTACACACACACACACACACACACACACACACACACACACACACACTGTAATGTGAAGAGAATAGTATACAACAAGGAAAGTGAACTGTCTGGTATCATTCTATGCAATAAAATGAATGAGTTTTACTTTTTTGTGTTAACAGAAAATGCTAGATGCAAAATGCGTATATTTATCTTGGATTTAAGAAACAGGTAAAACATCTTTGTGCTTTACAAATTATGATAGTGGCTCCCCTTGGGTGGGTAGTGGCTCTCATTGGGTGGGGAGTGGCTCTCATTGGGTGGGGAGTGGCTCTCATTGGGTGGGGAGTGGCTCTCATTGGGTGGGTAGTAGATCTCCTTGGGTGGGTAGTGGCCCTATTTGGATAGGTAGTGGCTCTCCTTGTTGTAGCAAAATTAATAAAAACACAGAGACAGATATTGATATTCAACTGGAAGGTCTGAAAAATCAAAGCAGCCAGCCACAGATTCTTACCTCTACCTCAGACCAAAATGGCAATCCTGCCTCCACTAATCCTCAGATTGAGACTGAGCATGAGACTTTTCTCCTCCTGTCTTATATTCCTCTCTAATGCTGGGATTAAAGGTGTGCACCACCACCATCTGGCCTCTCTGGCTAACTAGTGTTACTTCTGGGATTAAAGGTGTTTGCAACATTGCCTGGTCTGTATGGCTGATTATTGTAACTGCTTTGCACTGATCTTTAGGCAAGCTTTATTTATTAAAACAAATGAAATATCATTATATTTCCCTGTTTTTAAAATAAAAAGGTTATAAGTATATAAGAAAAATTATACACAATAAGTACAATAACTATATACAATATATACAAGCAATAAATACACCAACAATGTCTAGTCCATTTGCAATTGACAAAATCAGAGAAAATACTCCATATCTATCCTATCTGATGAATCCAAAGTTTTGTACCTAATTTACTTTCTATCATAACTTGCTTTCTACCATCTGGTAAATAAGGAAAATTGTAACTATCTAGCCTTCAACTCCCTCAGAAATCTAAGAAGGAAATAATATTAATTGAGTAAGCAGAAAGAGTGAGCAAGAGATTTCCAAAATATGTGAGAAATGACAGAAACATCTGACTGCCTAGACAATCACCCAAAGTTCTTCTGCAACATTGGAAAATCCTTCTTCGGCCTACAGGCCTAGCATACTTGATAAGAGTTTTCTGTGAAGCAGGATATTCTGAAGGGTTGTCTCTCCTTGTCTTGACAATATTTGGCAAACACCCTCTTTGGTGTCCTGCTTATACAATTAGGACAGAATAACTGTCAGAAGGTGAGACAAAGGCATTTTCCTGTCCAATGACTTACTTTTGCCACAAAGAAAGTAAACTCCATGTGTAGTTTCATCAGTGCCCATTATCTAAATAGATTGGTGCTGTCTCATTGTCAGAAAAAAAAGAACCTATGTTATTAAAACATCTTAAACACTATATTCTGTAGGTCTCTGAAGTATTTGAAGATGACCTGTCTATCTAAAATATATCTTTGCTTGACCTTGAACACATACCTAATGTGACTACAAGTTCAATTATAATGGGTGATTAACTACTAGCCTGCATTTCCTTATTATCCTAAACAGTGGGTAATAATAATTTTCAAAGACTAGAAATTTTCATTATATTACGTTACAATTTTGTTAATTGAGCTGTATAGGCACAATATCTTGAACAAGGGTAGAAATGTATGTACGGTATATTCTAACAAAATTGATCTCAAATTTGAATCAATATACAAAATTTGTATACAATATACAAAAGTCCAATCCATGTAAAACATTTAAAACTAGTAGTTGCTTCTTAAAAACAGATTCAATAATCTACCTTTTTATCTTATCATATCTATATCCTCCCTTATTTCTTTCCAGAGTATATTCAATAATCTGCCCTTTTAGGCTATCATATCTTTATCTCCTTTTTTCTTTTCAAAACAAGAACTCTGTATCTAATTTCCCTTGTTTAACTTTCCTCCTGGCCATAACCAATAACTGGTAATGAATCCCCCTAAACAATGACAAATATCCATAACTCATTGGATGACCAAAACCCACCCACTTGGCTTATTGGGAATGTGGGCATTGTATTATTAAATTTACTTACTGCTGTCTGAAGTGACACTATCTTTAGGGGATCCTGAAAATAAAAATTTGGCTTAACAGTCAAGTCCTGGGATCATTTGTTGTCCAGTCTCTGCATAGTGGAATGGGCAAGGCTTGTCTCAAGTGCTGGCTAGAGTAGTCTGTTAGGCTGGATCATCTTAGCTAGTCACCTCAAAATTGTTCTGAGTTTTTAGTTCAAAGCTAACTTTTAGGTGGTGTTTTTCAGCTTACTGGTATTGTCAGAGTCCTGGAGTAATCATTGTTGTGGGGCACCATCCTCTCTATAGAGACTTTAAAGTTCACTGTTAGGCATGCTTGTGGTTCACTGCAGAAAACTGATAAGAGACTCAAACCTGAAATCATGTACAGAGAGGTAGATAAAACCATTTTCTAAATTATTTAGTACTTTATATGACTATTAATATCTTAACAAAAACTTTAAAATATATGTATATAATATCTTATAAATATAAAATATCTTAAGAAAAGCTATTAAAGAGTCAATATAAAACCAAAAGATTATGAGATTAGTGGCAATAAAATAGTCCTTAAATACTTGTTTTTCTTCTGTTGCATATTAGGTGGCTCTTCT
The DNA here is from genome assembly GCA_004026605.1 of Ondatra zibethicus. Taxonomy (NCBI): domain Eukaryota; kingdom Metazoa; phylum Chordata; class Mammalia; order Rodentia; family Cricetidae; genus Ondatra; species Ondatra zibethicus. Next base: position 120,478 of record PVIU01000821.1, read on the forward strand.
GACATGAAACAGAGACTTTGGATTTCACTTTAATAAGCATGCTTGGGTTTAGAGAAGGAGAAAGCCACATTCCAACTCCAAAGCAAGCTTTAATTTTTAATTGGACTGGAACTGAGACTACAAAAAGCCATTTGTATTATATGTCTGTTAGAACAGCAGAAACAAACATTTGCAAAGGTTTATGAAATCATATCCTGTTGGAAATGTGATATACCAATAGCCCAATTTACTCTTTTTTCTTGAGACATTTTTTCTGAATGATTTTTCTTTTTCTTCAGATGTCTCATTTGTCCAGTGGTCTTATGATTCCTTATCTGGATACCTTTATTCTCCTAAAAAGACAGAAACAAAACCCTTCCCCAACCTTAATTTTGGGAGATTCTCTTTTGGCAAGTTATATCTGAGCAAATTAAAAGCATTTGTTAATTTTATAGGTTAGTTTAGATTAAACAGTCATAATGTTTAATGAACTATCATCTCCCCTAATTAAGAGGTGTCTCTTGTTCAAATAAATTCTTTATCAATTTTGATGGTATCCATAGCTTTTCTTTTCCTGTGAAAACAAAAGCAAAACCCCTTCCCCAGTGTAACACATGTCCTCCTTTCCACTCTGAGGTCAGTATATCTTTAAAGTATATCAGTTGATTTAATTCTGTAGTTTTCTCTACTATCCAGTGTCTCACTACAGCTGTTGTTCCTTTCTTATTAGCATTTAGAAAATTCAAAGTTAATAAAGCATTACGAAATCTATTTCTGGGGGGTTATTTATCATCCCCTTCTGTTTATTTAATATACCCTTTAGAGTTTGATTTGATCTTTCTATAACTGCTTGGCCTGTAAGATTGTGTGGTATACCTGTAATATGCTTTATATTATAATAAGCAAAATACTGTTTTATTTTCATAGAGACATATTCTGGGACATTATCTGTCTTTATTTGTATAGGTATACTCATAATGGCCATAATTTCTAGCAAATGTGTGGTTACTGAATTAGCCTTTTCCAAATTCAAAGCAGTTGCCCATTGAAAACTTAAATAGGTATCAATAGTGTTTAGTTTATTTTAGTTTTCCAAATTGTACACAGTGGAATATATCCATCTGCCAGATTTCATTCCTTGGAGGAACCTTTGGGTTACTTCCTACAGATCATGGTGTTTGGTTGTATAAAGACAAGTAGGACATTTCCTTATAATTTCCTTGACTTGTTGCCATGTTATGGAAAAGTCTTTTATTTTAACTTTTGCTATGGACATGATGTTTTTAATAAAATTCTGAGTCCTTCAGCACATTTCCAATCAATAATTGATTGATTTCTGCATTACATTGTACTAGAAGACCTGGCAGACACATATGGGGTCAAATGTATGCTATGTATATGGGATGATTCCTATTACTGATTATTTATTGTAACTGAATAAATAATAAAGTCAATTCTGTGTCATCAGGTATGAGTTCAGTAGTTTCAATATGCAAAGGAACTCTGCATTTTGTGAATCAATAACTATGTGGAGAGGTTCTTTAAAATCCCTTGATACCATGAGAATAGCATATAATTCTGACTTTTTGAGAGATCATAAGGGCTTTGTTCCACTTTACTTAAATCTTCTGATTTGTAACTTGCCTTTTCTGATTTGTATGCATCAGAATAGAATGCTCCATTTATTGGTGTGTACCATACAATGTGAGGAGGGATCCAATTAGTTCTCTTTATAAGTTGAATTCTCTTGCTTTTGGGATAGTTGTCAATCTCTTCCAAAAATTACTGAGCTCTTTGCCAGGGTTTTCTTTCTTCCCATAATTTTTTGATTTTATCATTATTAAAAGGTACTATAATTTCTGCTGGGTCAATTCCTGCTAATTGACGAGGTCTCAATTTTCCTTTTAGAATTAACACAGATAACTTTTCTGCATGTTTCTAATTTTTTACTAGGTTTATGTGGTAAAAAAATCCATTCTAAGATTATATCTTTCCTCTGTATTAAAATTCCTGTAGGGGAGTATTTGGAAGGTAATATGGCCAGAATGGAGTTAAGATTCAGATCTACACTATCCATATGTGTCTTCTCTTCAATCAAAGCCAATTCTTTCTTAACTTTCACTAATAATTTCTAGGGACTACTTAAGTTCTTGTTACTATCTAAGGTTTTGTTTAAATTAATCAGGTCATCAGGACCTATCCCAATAGTGTGTCATATATTAGAAATGTCTCCTAGAAATCTTTGGAAATCATTAAGATTCTGTAATTGATCTCCCCTAATTTGTACCTTTTGGGGCCTAATTATTTGGAAACCTATTTTATAACCCAAATAATTAATAGAATCTCCTTTTTGTATTTTTAGGAGCAATTTATAATCGCAAACAACACAAAAATTTCCTTTACGTCTTCAAATATTTTTCTAAAGTATATACATTTGCTTCAGATAGCAAAATGTCATCCATGTAATGGTTAACTCTAGGTTCAGGAAATTGTTTACATATCATTTCCAATGCCTGACTTACAAAATATTGGCAAAGGGTGGGGGATATTTAACATTCCATGTGGGACAATCTTTCATTGATGTCTCTTAGCTGGCTGAGAATTATAAGTAGGCACTGTGAAGGCAAATTTTTCTCTGTCTTTTCCTTATAAAGGTATAGTGAAAAAAAATTTTTTAAATCCATAACTATAAGAGGCCATCCTTTAGGCAAAATGGAAAGCAAAGAAATTACAGACTGTAGAGAGCCCATTGACTGAAGCACCTTATTAGCAGTTCTTAGACCTCTTACGCTTCTCCATATTACAGATGTCTTTTTATTCTACTGGAGAAGTTCAAGGGCTGGTTGATTCTTCAATATGGTGAGCTGCTAGTTGCTCCTGTACCAGCTGCTCTAAAGCCTGTAGTTTCTCTATTGTTAAAGGCTACTGTTAACCCATAATGTTTTTTTTTGTCAACAGTTTTAAAGTTAGAATTGATGGTGCTTTTAAAATATCATCAGCTGTTGTGTCCTGTTTTTGGTTTGTTTCTAAGATTTGGAGAATATTAATTTGAGTATCCCATTGCTATAAAAAATCATGTTCCCACAGATTCATTGCTACATATGGCTTTAATATTCCTCTCTGTCCTTCTGGCCCTATACATTTGACCCATCTAGCACTCTGTTTTACCTGAGATAAAGTTCTGATTCCTAAAAACTGAATATTTATGCCTGAAGAGGTCAATTTAGATGCCAAGATTCTGATGAAATTATTGTTCATCTGCACCTGTGTCTATCAAACCTTCAATTACAATGCCATTTATTCATATTTTTAATTTTGGTCTTTTTTATTTATAGAAGTTTGCCAATATACTTGCTTTATGGTTTCTCCTGAATTTTTTTGTTCTCTCCTCTATAGCTGTTCTATTATCTAGAGCAGTATAGTATCTAATAATAGGCATTGGGTTCTTTAATTGCTCTGGGAAGAAGTCTCTACAATGGCAGGAAATGACTGAACCATATTTGGCATAGGGGCTTGCAAGAGCCCCTCACAGGGTTTCCCAATGACAAGAGGATTATCTTGAACATTCCTCATTGACACACATTCATTAGTCCAATGACTGCCTTTGCCACATCTTCTGTATAATCCAGAGGGGAGGGGCATTCTGAATGGATTATTTTTAGAAAAAAAATCATTGTTTCTAGGAATGTCCTGTCTATAATCCTTTTTAAGATGACCTTATTTGCCACAATTATAACATCTGACATTTTGATTTTTCCTCAAACTCTGGAAATCACCTATGCATGCATCATCATGAGATTCAGTATTAATTGTATCTCAAATCCATTCCTCCAAAAGAGTCTACCTTGTCTTTAGCAGCCTAATTATCCTTTTCCATAGAGAATTGGCATTTTCAAAGCCAGAGATTCAATTATTTTCTGTCTAGCTTCTGAAATTGGTATCATTCTATTTTGCTGCTGAAGTCAGCAATAAAGACTTCCTTTGTACCCTGTATAACTTTAGTAAATAACTCAATTTTCTTTCTATTTCTCCAGTCTGTCTCAAACATTCAAAGCTGCTGGGTGGCATAATTCTAGGGTATGGTTATCATAAACTTGCCTTTCTATAGTAGCATAATCTCCTTCTCCAAGAATTTGATCTTGGGAATTTCCCTACCTCTAACTTTACTCCTTTGTTCAATAATCTTAATGTCTTCTCTGACCCAGGTACTCCATTACAATTGTGAACCAGGCTCTAAAACACATGTAACCAATTCTATCCAGTCTTTAGGGATAACTGACCACGAGTTTAACATTTGCTTCACAAAAGGTAAATGCATGCCATATTATACTATTGCTTCCTTGAGTTTTTTGTTGTTGTTTGTTTGTTTGTTTGTTTGTTTTTCAAGACAGGGTTTCTCTGTAGCTTTGGAACCTGTCCTAGAACTAGCTCTTGTAGACAAGGCTGGGTCAAACTCACAGAGATCCACCTGCTTCTGCCTTCTGAGTGCTGGGATGAAAGGTATGTGCCACCACTGCCTGGCTGCTTTCTTGAATCTCCTTAAATCTAACATCAGCACAGGAGTCTAGTAACTGTAAGAAAGATTCTGTCATTTGGCAATTCCTGTAAGGTTACTGGATATATTAAGGTTGGTTGCATGAGATTGTAAAGTTGGTTAGGCTGTTCCTCTCTATTCTTATAATGCAACACTGAAATTGGTTCTCCATTAAATTCCTCTGTCTGGATTTGAATATTGCTGTGATTTATTAAGTTTTTCTAAGGCCTGTATCTTAGCACTCAAATTAACCAACTTTTTTTAGTGATAAAGCAAAAATGATGATTCTGATAATGTTTACAATTGACATTACACAAATCCCATCTAAATTAGTTATCCTCTCATTTAATCATTCCATTTTCAAACTGTCTAGCATATTATCATACAGAGACACAAATTCCTCCAATATAATGATGTTTCCCATTTTTTACTGTGGGAAAAAACTCTCTATTTTAACTAATTCCTCCCTTTAAAAATTCCCAATTGTCTTATGAAATTTGCTGATTTTGAAGATACAAGACTATTGCTGCTGTGTAGAACTGCACAAACCTGACTATATGCAACCAACCATGGGGAGGGGAAGGGAAGAGAGAGAGAGAGAGCTGGCTGAAAAAAATGCACAGGGGATTGTTCAGAAAAAGGACATGTGGTGGTGGTGGGGGTTTCCTGAATGTAGAACCAGCCAGTCTAGGGAGGGTAAGGTCTGTGGTGTTTAGAGCCCAGGTGCTTCTGGAGTCTCCAGTGGTAGCCAGAGACTGTTTCAGAGAGGCTACAACAGGAAAATCCCAAACTTGCTCAGAGGCTTGGGGAAAAAAGAAAAGAAAGCTTAGCCAGGTGGAGCTGGAGTCCTATGTGCAGCTCCAGCCTGTGCCGGGTGGCTAAGAGCCACAAGCAGATGGCTCTTTTGTGAATTTGTTCCCCAAACGTTGGATTCCAAATGTAGCAAGAACAATAAAAACCCAGAGACAGATATTGGGGTTCAACCTGAAGACCAGAAAATCAAAGCAGCTAGCCACTGGCTCTTACCTCTGCCTCAGACCGAAATAGTGATCCTACCTCCATGAATCCTCAGATTTATTCCGAGCATGAGACCTGTCTCCTCCCATCTTATATTCCTCTCTAGTGTTGGGATTAAAGGCGTGCACCACCACTGCCTAGTTTCTATGGCTAACTAGTGTGGCTACTGTATGCAACCACTGCCTGGCCTGTATGGCTGACTAGTGTGGTTGCTTTACACTGATCTTCAGGCAAGTTTTATTTCTTTATTAAAACAAATGGAATATCACTACATGTAGTGACCCTCCTTGGGTGAGTTAGTGGCTCTCCATGGGTGGGTAGTGACTCTCCATGGTGGGTAGTTACTCTCCATGGGTGGGTAGTGGCTCTCCATGGGTGGGTAGTGGCTCTCCATGGTGGGTAGTGGCTCTCCATGGGTGGGTAGTGACTCTCCATGGGTGGGTAGTGACACTCCTTAGGTGAATTAGCAACTAAAAAGAGTAGAATGTATGCTGTTGGAGAGCTTCTAGTGTTCTATTTTTTTTAACACAAAGAAGTGTGTTCTGTTTATAAAAACATATCAAAATCACATTTGAATACAGTAATACATTCAGCAGAAATTGGAAATAGTCGATCATTTCCTACATGAGAAAGATAAAATGTGCTTCCTGGAATATAAAGCCTTCGACGAAGGGCATCTAAAAATCTATAGGCCTGCTGCTCCCCACATACAGCAGAAGGTCTTCATTGATTTGTTCAATTACTTTAGGAATGGACAAGCTTATTTTGCATCATGGGCCATTAGTGGTTTATAAAACACATTAAGAGCAGCACCTTTGAACATGGAGTAAGTAAAAATAAAATATCAATGCCGTTTTATAAGTTTTAAACCTGTACTTCTGTAGTTGCTCCTAGTTCTCGTACAGAAACACCACTGCAGGGCTGTGTGTGAGGACAGTGGCACCCCCCTCCCATTGCACTGCTCAGGAAACTGAGGACTAAGGGAGCAGTCTCTAAGAAGTGGCAAAGAGTGCTCCAAACCTGTCTCCTTTCCTCCTTTCAACAGGGAAACTTCCCGGAAATATGACATTTATATATGCGTTAATAATATGCATGAGAACCAAACAACCATGATTCAGTAATGTTATAAAGCAAATTTGTATTTTTCTAGTCATAGTTAATGCTTGAAAGTGGTCACACAAATGAACCATGACATACATTTGTATAGACTACGTTTAGTGCCTGTATGAATTCAAGGAAATCTAAGTTGTCCAGAGCTCAAGTGTCCCAAGAGTAGAATTCTAGGAAGGAACAATGTGATGGACCTGTCTAGAATTTCTTGCAGTCTCCCAGAGTCCAGCATTCCCTGGAGAGCTCTGTTCTAACTACTTATCTTCCATCTGACTTGATGCCATGCAGGCTGGCCCTGCCTTTTCCTCCTGCTCATGCCCCTTCTGTGAGTGGTACTGTGTTTCACTTTGAGAAAATTCTTTCCTTCACTCTTAATTCACATTACGTTGTAGGTCTGACCCCACCCCATGGCCAACTAGAACCTTCCTTTTCCTGGGCATAGAGAAAAGTATAGTAGGGTGAGGTAAGTAGTGTGAGGTAGGAGAGATTGGGCCAAATAGGGCCAAGTGACAGAGTCGGGGAAAACAGAGGAAGCAGGAGTTGTCTGTCTACTGTGGCTGATGGCTAGCTTGGAGCTGTAGTATATAAAGGCGTTGGAAGTCAAACTATCATAGAAAAGAAAGAGTCTAGATATTTGTTAATATCTCAATATCTAGATCCATCTGTACCTGAATCTGGTGTATCTTGGACTTGAAAGTTTTATGAGTTGATTACATTTCCTTTGTCTTTAGTTAGTTAGTGAGGTGTTTGCAGGTATGCCAGTGACTGTGGTCCAGACAAAAATTCTCAGGCACTGACATCTCCTCTCTGTACTTCAGTTCTCACATCTGGAACACGGTAATAACTAGAACCCCTTCTCAGGAGAGAAGAAGGGTGTAAGAGCAGCTAGTAGATGATAAACTAGAAGAAAATGCTTATTCATGTTAACAGTGGACCCTTAGCGGTCACATCAAGAGAAGATTACATGAAGCTGTCCACTAACATAAGAAGCACTGGATAGCTCTTTCAAGGACTGTTCTTGTCCCGGACACAATGTTGAAGATGATGAAATCTGGAGTTGGGCAACTAGAAAGGAATTACAACATAAGTTTTGTTGTTATTTGCTTGTTTTGGTTTAAAACAGGAAATAGCATGATGCTAATGATGCAGTGAAGGCACACATGACCTCCATCCAAGGCTGCCTTTCAGACTTGGAGGATCTGCTGGAAGTAGCTGGAGGAAGGAGGCAATCGTTTCCAATTTCTGGTGCTAGCTGCTCAGGGCTCTGCTGAGCACATTTCCAGCCCCAGAGGAGCATGGAGTCAGGACTGCACTTTCCAAGAGAGGTTGGTCATTCTCTAGGCAGATGCCCATTTAGAACTCTCAGGACAAGTCTGGAGTCCCAACTGTGCTGACAACAATGGAGGTTCTTTCTGGAATAACTACTTCTAGTATTCTAGAACACCTCCTTCTAGAAGGCGAGTGCTGAATCTGACCAGACATCAACACACACTTTTCCTGTTATAAATGCAAATAATCAGCTAGGCGGTAGTGATGCAAGCCTTTAATCCCAGCACTTGGGAGGCAGAGTCAGATGGATCTTTGTGAGTTCGAGGCCAGCCTGGTCTACAAGAGCTAGTTTCAGGACAGGCTCCAAAGCTACAGAGAAACCCTGTCTTGAACAACCAAAAAAAAAAAAAAGAATGCAAATAACCTTACTTTCTTCCTCCAGCAAGACTACACTTACTCCAACAAGGCCATTCTTACTATTAGTGCCACTTCCATTGAGGGCCATTTTTTTTTTCAAACCACCATAGTTATTGTGAACATCTGTAGGTATACTTGCTTTGGGGAAGAATAGGAAACCAATAAAGGCAATGACTTTAGAAACTGAATGGTATGTATGTTGTCATAAGTCTGTAAAACAACCACAAACACTCACAATAATCTGATTCCATTTGGCTCACTCTTTGGCTGCTTCCAGGTATCTAAGAAGCCGAAGGTTTGAAAGCACTGGATTTTCCATAACCATACCAATGCCAGGAGAGCCCTCTTTGTACTTCCTTCTTGGCAGGGCCTATATCTGTCATTCTCCTCAGCTTGAAATTCGGCATCTTGTGCAAAGCTTTCCTCCATCCACATATCTATGCACCCAGCTAACCACGTTGCCGTGTGTGTGTGTGTGTGTGTGTGTGTGTGTGTGTGTGTGTGTGTTACTGGTCTGAGACAGAGGTGGTGTTTATAGTTTGCTTCCTTCTAGTGTCTCTTAACTCTGGCTTCCTGCCTAGCATAAACGATCATTGAGGTCAATGTGGAAAATGAACAGCAAGAAGTCAGCCACCAATAAACATTGAATGAATGTTGACAATATTTATTTTCCTCTACTTTGTTTCTTTCCAGATTCTTTAAAAAACCCTACAGGTGGATAAGTAAATGCAAAACAAATCCATAGGGCCTCATTATTTTCTCATTCTATAGGTAAAGGGAACAATAGATGAAAAAACCAGAGAGTCTCTAAGATTATGCAAACTGTCCAAGGTCATAACACTAAGGAATACTTGAATTTAAGTTTGTGGTGTTCAAACTTATGCTCTTAATAATGAGATTATCCTGCCTCTCCATCTCTATTTTAAGACACTAATGCTACAAGTCTTGAAATTCATAAAGTTACATTCAAAACTGAGTGAGAGAGAAAAACATTCATGAGAGGCTGAGGAAATGGCTTGGCTGATGAAGTGTTAGCTGCGTAAGTGTGAGGACCGCATGGTGCCCGGCGTGTGCCTGTAATCCCAGCACTGGGCTGGGAAGGAAGAAATAGGAGCATCTCTGTGCTTGGCTGTCCACGCAGTATAGCTGAGACATCAAGCCCCAGGCTCAAAGAGAAGGGTGGAAACCATTGAGGAAGACATTTAACGTTAACTTCCAGGCTCCACATATATGCATGAGCACACACAAGAATATACAATAAAAATATATAAAATATGTAAATAGGATACATAAAAGAATAATGAAGTAAGAAAAATCTATAGGAGATCCAACCAATTTTCCATTTTTCATCAGTCTCCTTGAAAATGAATTCTCTCTGATGACTTGAGGAGGGCCACCAAGATATCTATTAGGAATGCTCAGTGAAAAGACCTGTCATAGTCTGCCTTGTCCTTTTGTGCTCTAAGGAGTCTTGTTGGGTGGACTATGGAATCATATTTTCAAGTGGTAACAAATATGCTTAACAAATTAGCATTAACAACTCTTTTCATCATCAAATCAGCACATACAAAATTAAAATAAATTAGACTAAGAAAAGATAAGCTTACGATAACACAAATGCTAATTAAATTAATACTGACAGTGTTCTAGGTGACAGCCAAAGGGGAGCGAGACTCTACTCTCCATAGTGTTCCCTGGCAGAAACTAAAACCATCTGTCATAGAGTGGCTTTGGGACAGAACCAAAAGCAGATAGAACCAGTGATGACTTTTGACGAGATTGCCAAGAAGACCAACTGCCCTGGTCACTTTCCTCCCCGCACCCCCATGAATGGCAATCCTACCTGTCCTTATGCAGAAGTACACTGTCTTCAAGGCCCCTGCAACTTCCACCAGGGTTTTCAAACTTAGCATCTCACATCACAAACAAAGCCAGACCTGAACTAATGTCTCCCCTCTTGTTCAATCTTGGTTCCTCTCCTAAGTTCACAGTGATACACTGAAGTGCACTGGAGATACTGGCACTGGTCTTAATACTCTTTCTTGGAAGGGTTGTCCTGTGCACTATGGGATGTTTATTTAACACAGGCTTTGGCCTCTACCCACAGATCCAAAATTTACTCCTGCCTTTGCTCCCCGTTGTTACCATCAATGTCTTCAAATTTTGCCCAACATCTTCTGAAGAAGAAAGTCTTCAAGTCAGTAATGGCTCCATCTGAGGGAAGCATTATTGCTTGCGGTGCCCTAAAACCTATACAGAGGGGAACACATACAGATTTGTCAAGGTGTGGATTCATAAATGGGCACAACCCATTTATGGTACAACCAAAATGCCTTTTTTTTTTCTGTCTTTCCAACTGGAAGAGAACATTTGTTCCTCTGAACCTCTGGCAAGCACAAACAACCTTTGATGTTGCTACAGGAGGCTGTCATGCTGGAGAACTGGTAGCCAACCATATACAACCCAGTTACCATAAGAGAACACAAAAAAAGGAAAATCTCAAAATGTTGTAGTTTATAGTTGTTTTGTGAAAGAGGACATCAGTTGTCATAGACAGCATGAGGCCCTTGATCTATGGGTTAGACTCTCATGTTGGAGCTCTCAGATGTCATTACTTGTCCTCAGGAACCACCAACTGTTTCCTTATTCCCTTGGGGGAAATACCCATTGCATCATTCAGGTCTCAGATCCATTATACTCCCCAGGAAACTTTCTGTCACCATGATTGGGTAAGATCTCTTGAAATATCTATTCCTGTTTTTGTTGTTGTTGCTGTTGTGGTGGTGGTGGTTTATGTGTTTGATCTTGTTCTTTGAATGCTTTCCTAGTTTGCAGCTCTAGTTATATTTGAAGAGTGATTTGATTATCATTTTATCATTAGAGTGTGGCCTCCATGAAGGTGGCACTCCGGCTATTTTACATTATATTAAAATTGTCTCCCTGCATGAGACTCAAAGCCTACTGAAGAAATAAACGAGCAGATTAATTAAGAAAGTATTTGTAAAGTGCCCTACAAAATACCGTCACAATAAAAAAACAAATGGTTGTGGCATTACCATGATTATCTCCAGTAGAATCATGCTCAGTGATTCACTTCCTTCCTCATTTCCCGTTCTCTTTTCTGTCATTTCTATTTTCTCCTCATCTATAATAGGCCCAAGCTATGCAAAATAAACTCTCCTTATGAAATTCAAGATTTCAGACGAGGATAAATCTAAAATTCTCATAGAAACCTGAGCTACTGTTTAAATGCATGGCATTTGCTGTAGGTTTTTCCAGGTGCAACTGTCTGGACTCTGGACGGCCCTGAGGTAAGCTCCAGGGCAGACGCAGAGACAGCCTGAGCCACAAACTAGCTTGACCTTAGGCCTTGCATGTGAGTTCACTTGTAGGGTGAACAGCTAAGCACAAGATAGATGTCTGAGGGCTGAGAAGGGAGACAAGGGCAAGGAGGGCAATCTTAGAGTCTAGATCTCCCTTCCAGAGACGGTCCCATGCCATATGCAATTGGATTGAGTAGAAGTGCAATTCGATTGTTTGTGCAAATAGAGCCCATTCAAATGGTCCTGCTGTCTCCAAGGAATGCTTCATCTTCTCTGGAGTGACCCAGGCCCTCTCCTTTTCTTTCGACTTCTTTAAGCAATCCATTTGCCAAAGACATGTGCCATCCAAAGATGCACAAAAATGCAGGGAACTCCACTTGCAACAATTGGGATAGTTGACAATGGCTAACTCCTGTCAGATAGAATGGACAACATTTTGAACAGTCTGTTCCTGACACCATGTCTGGATGTGGTTGGCATGGTGACGTCCTGCTCATAATGAGATCCACAGAATGACCACCAGATGCAGGAGCATCTGCCATATAAAATCCAAATCCCAAGCCCACCTTGGGATGCATAAAACACTGGGACTTTCAGAAATCTCCCCTTCTTCTCCATCTGGGGCTATCTAGAAATACCTGGAAACGTAAATGGGACCACTGTGGCCTTAAAGCCAACTCTAAGGGAGCTCTGCTCTGAGTCCAACTCCCCATAGGTGATAGGACACATGAGCCTTCCTAAAATACAGCAACTCACTTCGCAGGGGCTTTGCTTGCCTGCTTACTTGATGCAAAACCCAAACTGTCTTCCACTGTGTTTTAACCTGGGCATTCCCCTACACTCCACTGCCCCTAAATACAAAAAGCTGCACCTCATGCTGGATATGATGGCTAAGTTACCCTTGTTCCAAAGAAAATTTTGACCTCTTCTTGCTTCCTTCTACACAGCAGCTCCATAATTTTTTAAGAACTCAAGGGACCTGGAAGAGAAGTTTGGAAAACACTGCACTAATTTGTCTCCTTAGGAGTCTGCATGCCTACACTGCCAGAGACTGACAGCGCCCAGGCATGTCTTGGGGGTAGAGGGGGAATATACCCCTTCCTATCAGTTCTTCTGGCCACAATTTGTTGCCAAATCAGAGCTTAGGAGTCTCAAATCTTGGGATCATGACCATGTGTGGTACCTTATGTGGACAAGGACTGGTTTCTTCTTTGCCCCCTCAAAGATGTATCTCAACCAAGACTTCTTATGACCAGAGACAGAGACACACTCCCCTACTTTACAGAAAAGCACTAAACAGATTAACACGAGCTCTTCACCTCCACTTATCCCTCTTTCCTTCCCTTCCTCCCTCTCTCCCTTCCTTTCCTCCTCTATTGAGGATATAAGACCCAGATTATAATGAGAAATCTCAAACACAGCAAAATGAACCTAAGGAAAAGGAGGAGAAAAGTAGCAAATTTGAGGGGTTAAGGTCATATCTGGGACAAGACTCAGGTTCCAAAGCCCACAAACCTTTTCCATGCAGACCTAAGTTGTTCTTGCTCTCTTTTTGACAGACTTGATCATGTGATTTTGTACACCTGCCTATGTGGGGCAGTGTTTTTACTTTATGTAGGTAGATTAATAAAAATGAACTATTGGCTAGCCTGTAAGTTCACTAGAAGAGAATGCCCTGGTGCAGTTGTAATTTCTTTCTATGGGGCTAGGCCCTTGCCAGGCCATAGGGAAGACCTGTCAGAACCTGCAGAAGGCAACTGCATGCAGCTGGATGAGCTCAGCTCACCCCAGTGACCTCACAGGGTCTCACTCCCAAGGCAGGGCAGGGGCCAGCTCTGCTTGGGGAAATTAACAGGCAGAGGTAGAAAACTGCTCTACAGTGTTTTAATTTTTCTCTAATTGTGCCCAGTAACCTTCCGCAGCAGGGACCCTACCAGACCTGTGGCAGCATTGTGGAAAAGGAAACAGTCAGAAGGGGAATGAAAGGACTTTCTGCCTAGATACCAGGTTCGCAACGCTTTCTGATCAGTCCAGTTGGGCGTGAAAAGACAGAAAAACATCCCTGCCTCAAAAGCCCAGTGGAACACAGGCAGGAAAGAATGAGGAAAGAAAGGAGACTTTGAAAGTGATAATTAAAAGAAAAACCCAGTCCAGGCCTTTCAAGTTCTCTTGGGCTCAAGATTTCTTTCTTATTCTTCCAGAATCCTCTGCTTCTCCAGGAGGCTTGAGAGAATGCCTCTTGGGGAGGCTTTTATACCATGCTGTGGCTCAAGCTAGTACTTATCCTCAAAGAGAAATTCTTTCTTCGCATGGGCTCATACCCAGGGCCAGTCCTCTTGGGGACCAGAACATGCCGGGCTCTGAAGATTAGCCCTAGAGTAGGGTATTTGAAAGAGGAAAAGTCTAAAGATTCCTCCAGCCAGTCACTCACAACTCTTTGATATATTTGGAACATCAAAGCCAGCTTCCTTGAGGGTGGCACAGGCACCCAAGCTCCCACTGTCACCCATCCTCACACCGCTTAGTTAGGTGCATACTCCATAATTGGTTTTTGTTGCCTTTTAAATCCATTCAGTACTACATAGTTGCTTAAGGCATGGATTTGAATCTTATCCACAAGTTGGTTGATTTCATTCACCTCAGTTTCCTTACTGTCAAAAGGCCATTCATATACTTCTGACTTCTTCACACATTATAAAAATGTGGTAAGGACGGACCTTTTTGATATGCTAATCAATGTCCCATTTTGTCTCAGATATGATGTATAGAATATTCTACACCAAACAGTACTTGTAAAGCACTGCATAATACAACACCATCACAATAACTAAGTATTTAGAATTGACTTAGGCTTGTGTCAATAGAAAAATGGGCATAGGAAGTGTAATATTTATCTATTTATTCTTTTAAAAATTAAGATTCATTTATTTTATTTTCTGTGCCATGAGTATTTTGTTTGTCTGTATGTGTACATAATACATGAGTGTCTTGTGCCTATGGATGTATGAAGATGGCATCAGCATCCCCTGGAATTGGAGTTATAGATGGCTGTGAGTTACTATGTGGGTGCTGGGAATCAAATTTGGGTCGTCTGCAAGAAGAGTGTGGTGGTTTGAATAAGAATGGCCCCTGTAGGCTTATATGTTTGAGTGTTTGGTCATCAGAGAGTGTCACTACTTGAGAGGGATTAGGAGGTATGGCCTTGTTGGAGGAAGTATGTCACGGGGGGTAGGCCTTGGAATTCCAAAAGCCCAATACAGTCCCAGTGTCTCTCTTCTCCTGCTGTCTACAGATATGATGTAGAACTCTCAGCTACTTCTCCAGCACCCTGACTGCCTGTATGCCACCATGCTCCCCACCACGATGAAAATGGACTAAATCTCTGAACTATAAAGTAGTCCCAATTAAATATTTTCTTTTATAAGAGTTGCAATGGTCATGCTGTCTCTTTATAGCAACAGAACACTGACTAAGAAAAGTAGCAAGTGCTTTTAACCACTGATCCATCTCTCCAGCCCAGAAGCATGGCACACATGGGTCGTTATACTGGATGACATCTTATTCAGCCATAAAGAAGAATGAATCCACTCTGAGACTATTGTATTAAATGAATTAAGACAGACTCCAAAAGACAAATGGCACATTTTTTTCTATCATTTGTGCATCCTGGGTTCTGTATGAATGCATACAGTTGTGGATGTGTGAATGGCATGCAAGTAGAAGCAACGATGTCTAAGGAAAGGAAGGACACTACAAGGAGGGGTGAGGAGGGAGAGAGGCAAGGGTACAAGGATGAGGATCCTTGGTCAAAGCACCTTATGTAACTGTGTGAAAATGTTCATATGGCACCCAGTACTGTGTACAGTGCATGTCTACTTATAAAATCTTTTATCATATAGAATGGTGGCTTTAAGGATATACTAGAAGGCTTACTATCCCAGCACTTGTGAGTCTGTAGGAAGCAGAGGCAGAAAGCAGGCAGGATGAGGGAAAAGAAGGCCCTCTCTTCAGAGAAGTGGCCTCATGTTGAGCCAAATCAAGTCACTGATCCTTTGTAGCCACTTCCAGAGAAGGCATAGGCCCTCTTGTACCACCTCCCTGGACCATTTCTGCAGCAACTTATCCACACTCATTCCTACCCTTTAATCTCCAGAAGATAGTAGTATCCCTGTAGTTACATGACACTTACACTGAATCGTCTTCCCACTATGGCCTGACCAGGGCTGATTCCAGGGACTCACTGGCTATAGCCAACAAAGCCAACACACCAATAAAGTATGCAGTATCTACCCTATTCTGGAAGCCTATATGTATCTTCCCACAGAGTTAGTACATTCTGTACAGCTTGCAATGTATTTATTTGAATGGAACTGACATACTTTCATTATATTTGTTGACGTGAGGCAACAAAGGGAAAACTAGGTGTCCTGCTTGCTTTTCTATTGCTGTGATCAAGACCATAACCAACATCAGCTTGGGTAAGAAATAGTTTATTTTACCTTTTAGCTTATGGTCCAACGTGATGGAAAATCAGTGTAGGAAGTCAAGGTGGGAAGCTGAAGGCAGGAAATGAAGCAGAGGTAGGTCATGGGGCGGGGGATACTGCTTACTGGCTTACTCTCCATGGCTTACTTAGCTTGCCTTCTTATATCACCCACTAACTGTTTAGGGGTGGTATCACTCACAGTGGGCTGGGCCCTCCCACATCAGTCATTAATCAAAAAATGCCATAACAGACTCACACTCTGTTGGAGGCATTTTCTCAGTTGAGATTACCCTTCCCAGACAACTCTAGCTTGTGTCTAGTTGACAAAAATCCATCCAGAACACTGCCCTGTATATTTCACAAAGCCTGGTCTGGGATGGCAAGCCGAGGGAATCTATGGATGCTAAAAAATTAGTTGAAGCCTCATTCCTTCATGAATGGATGGAGATTCTGCCTACCCACAGGCAGTTTGGCAAAGGTATAAATGTGATAGAACCTTGCCTTCTATAACAGCTGTGTCGTCCAAAGATTGTTTTATTCACATATGACCCACATATTATCAATGTCACAGAGACTCTTGGCAGAACTCAGGTGCCCTTGCTGACATAGTCACCACTGAATATTTTTCTCCAAGTGCTTGAGATGAACTCACAACAAACATCTTAAACTCATGTTTGCGTGGATAGTTGACACAAACTAAGCCAAAGTTTAGGGGTAAGAGGAATCGTCTTTGAGCACTCAGTGCATAGAACACTGGGTATGCAGAGAGCATTAAACTTTAAGGCTGTCCTGGGAAACTCAGGAATAGATCTAAACACTTTCTCCAGAACCTAAAAGACTCTGCTTCTGCCTCCTTGAGTTCGGATCATTCTACTGTGGAAATTTTGCCTGTATTTAATAGCCCCTCAAGTTTTTTTCTGTCTGACTTGAATGACTGAAAAGGGACCAGGAATATAAATTCTCCTCAGGCCTGGGTGCTGCAGAGATTTCCGGCTTCTCCCCCACCCCGCCCTACTGTTTCCCCAAATGCTAAGTCAACATCGGGAAGCTTGGAAACACAAGGGCTCTACCATTCCTAGACATCAGCTTTTCTTCCATGGTTATTTGGTTAGCGGTAATGCATACTGCCCAGGAGCTTTTACCTCCAGCCTATAATTATTCCACTTAACAGATTTTCTCCCTCTGTGAAACACATTCGTTCTTTACAGGCACGTGAATTCCCTCTCTAGCTTTGAATTTTATTTTAAAAGTTCTGAAAGTGCCCTTGGTTTAGAATGCTCTTCCAGTGAATAATATTTTAAATGCAATCAATTGCTTGCTAAATCTACACCATCCAATATGTTACTCGCTTGCCGCAGGTGCCCCCCGCCCCAGCTTTTGAAGTGCAGTCTGTCCTAGCTGAGGTATGTTTCTAGAATGACACTGGAAAGCACGAGGAATGTTTCATTAATAACTTTCATATTGATTGAATGTGAAATAATGATATTTTGGATATATGAGATTAATAAAATATATCACTAAAATGAATTTCCCTAGCTCCTTTTTTCTTTGTTTTTTTTTTTTTTTAGTGTGGTGACTAGAATATTTAAAATTCTGTATGTGGCTTGCACCATATTTGGACAGCAGTGACCAAAATAATTAGTTTTATAACCTTGGATTTTTTTAAGCCAATATTCTTAAGGGGCAACCTGGCTGGTCTCAGAAAATGGATGTAACTTTTAATGTGTGTAGAAGCCGGGAATGTAAAGGGGCTATTTACATTTAACATTTGATCAATTGACTGATTATTTAGTATAAGCAGATTGTGGTGCCCTATAGATTGACTCTTGATCCCAAAGAGTTCACAGCCAAGAAGATAGATTAAGGTCATCAAACATACGATTAAGCAAAAATGCCATCCACTATTTAATGCCTCCATTATTCTGAAACT
Source organism: Ondatra zibethicus (assembly GCA_004026605.1). Classification (NCBI taxonomy): domain Eukaryota; kingdom Metazoa; phylum Chordata; class Mammalia; order Rodentia; family Cricetidae; genus Ondatra; species Ondatra zibethicus. Next base: position 138,543 of record PVIU01000821.1, read on the forward strand.
TCATAAGAAACAGAACATTTTGAATGTTTAACAACCTTCCCACATAGAAGGATTCTAATACTCCGAGTTCAGATTATTGATATCTATATACAATCTAGAAGGTATATAAGAATCGCTGTAGAATTTATATCCTATAAAATTAAAAGCAGCAATTAAAGCATAAAATATTCTTTTTAACTTATATTATCAAGGGTTAGAAGTGTACTTAGTGGTAGAGCACTTGTGGCGCATAAACAAACCACTGATATACATCCTTGGCCCACAAATATCTATTCTTAAATTAAAATACATACATACATACATACATACATATATATGAGTGTTTGCTTGTAGGTCTGTGAGCTATACGTGTGCAGAGCCTGAATGGCCATGAGACGGCGTTAAATCATCTCTAACTGGAGTTCCAGACAGTTGTGTGCTGCCATGTGGGTGCTGGAAATCAAGTTCAGATCCTCCGGAGGAGTAGACGGTGCCTTCAATTGCTGAGCCATCTTTCCAGCTTCATTTATAGTCTTTCTCAGGACGTTTCTAAAGGAAGAAGCCTTCCTCTAATTGTCCTATGACTTGTAGCAGGGCAAGGGTGAGGTGACACGCCACCTCACCAAGTCAGTAATTAAATCAAATTCAAGCAATCGTATATGAAGATACAAGGATATTATTCTGACCTTCAACAAACTACCAAGTTTTGCTAAGTAGAATACTCAGTTTCTCTTTTTTCTACCTAAAAGATGGACCAGAATAGTCTCTCTCTCTCTCTCTCTCTCTCTCTCTCTCTTTCTTGTTCTCTCTCTCTACACACACACACACACACACACACACACACACACACACACACACCATAGCATGGGTCTCTACAGGCCAGATGTATGCTACTCTACTGATTGACAGGAGCTGCACTAAAAATAATGACCTCTTTTTCACCTTTGGCACTGGAACATTAAATAGCCTCAAAAATGGAAACTAGGAAAGGACCTGCATGTATCAAAAATAAGAAGTCAGGGTGGGCTGCATAGGAACAAGAGGAAATATGGCCAAAGTACAGATACTCACTCAGCTAACCGTTCAACCTGGAGAGAAGAGAGCCTAAGGTGTTTCTCCTAGAAAGCAACTACCTAAGAAAATTTCCCACTCGCTTCACCATACTGAAGCTGCTGCAACCGTGGTCCAGAGTGGCCAGCCTCCATCCTGAGCAGGTAGCAGAACTTCGTGGTGTCCTGCACGTGATACTGGTTTTGGAGGAAGGAAAGATTGAGGAAGTCATGGAAACTTCTGCCATGGTTTCGGAGAGCCACTGAGGACAGGAAATGTGTGTCAGGGTTGTAGTCTTTGCAAAGAGGCCCCAAGAAGCTTCAAGGAGCAGTTAAGGTAAAGCCTGGGCTGAGTTTGTAGACACCAAGATGTTGGTGATGCCAGAGCCCTGAGACATCCCTCCAGGAAGAACTGCCTACAGGGAGTGAAACCAGTCCAAAGACAGACACAGGAGAAGGCAGCTAGCTGGAGGAGGAGCTGAAATTACCTGGCACAAGTGAGAAGAAACCACAAAACAGACAACAAACCCACTTAGGAGTTTATTAGAGAGGGCATGTACAGGCTTGGGGAGTCGGTGTGCAGAGGGAGAGAGAAAGATAGTGCATCCAAATTTTTAAAAGCTGCCTAGCGCGTGCACACAGGGGGATACACGCAAGAGCTGAGCAGAGTCATAGTGGATGTAACCACGCATGCCCGCACATGGGTTTCGCAGGGCCCTTTAACATTCAGGCCCTTCTGCCTGAGGGATGCCTTCTGTCTGCATGGCTCTAGAACCAGGAAGTGCAGCCTTATTTGTGGCTGAATAATTACAGGAGCCATCTAAGTTCTTTGAAACGGAGGCCCCAGATACCAGACACGGGACCACAGGATTTGGAGTTCCTTCTAGGAGACTGCAGTCTCATTCAATCAGTCTTTCCTCATTACTCCCTGGTCTCCTTTTTGGTCGTGGTTTTATCATCAGAGCAATGGAAAGGTAACTGGAATGCTGCCCCGCCTGTTTGTGAGTGCCTTCAGGACGGGCACATTTTATTCATCACCCCACCACACTTGCCATGGTGACTCTGATCCCGCGTGGGAGTTAACAAACACTGAGTGCCTTGCTGTACTTCGAACTTTCTCCAGGGCGCACTCTGTTCACCACTCCAGTGTCTACTCGATCCCTTCTTCTCATTAGATTCTTCTTTGCTGTTTTATACATATGACCCTTTTTTTTGAAAAGCTTTTTCTGACAGTACACATTTAGTGCTTCGTTCCCAACTTTCACAAGTCCTAAAATCTGTCATCATGACACAAAAGACACCATAGACGATTCTTAAGTGAATGGGTGTGGATGTATTGTGATAGGAGTCTATTTGCAAAATCAGCTGAGAGGCTGGGTTTAGCCCGTGGGCTGTAATTTGCCAATTCCCATTCTGGAGTAAAATAGCAACTAAGATTCTAAATAGCCTAAAGTTACCTATGAAAATAAACTTGTGTTTCTTTCATTCCTGATTCATCATTGAAGGTAATCATTGCAAACATTTTTCCGTGTGTTCAAACAGAAAATTCCACATGTATATGTACACACACATATATATGTATAAATATATATAAACTTATATATGAGATATTTTCTATTTGAACACTTAGAACATTTTTCCATGTTTTTGGCACATGGAAAAATATACACATATAGGCTCATACTTATATTGTCAATCATAAACACACACAGTACATTTAACAATAGCCTCTATCTTGAAGTCACTGTTTAGTAATTTGCCTTGAAAGCCTTTCCCTATTACCACACAATGAGGTAACTTTAAATAATGACCCGATCACTAGGTAGATAGATTACAATCAGTTGGGTATATGGTACACACCTGTAACTCCAGCACTCGTGAGGCTGAGGCAGGAGTATTGAAAATTCAAAACCAGCTTGGAATAAGAGCATACTGCACATATATGTACATACCCCTCACCACACACACAGGGCAGGGAGGTGCATGCACACAGTGAGAGAGGGGGTTAATAAACTCCATTATTCAATATTTAATTTCTTTATAACCACTTAAATATATGAGCAGCATGTCAATGAAGACTTTGGAACATGTGACTAAGTCCACATATTGAGTAAATTTCTGGATTAGGAATGTGTGGGATAAATGTGTCTGAGCTTTAAATTTTGCCATGTATTTCCAAGTCACCCACCAGAAAGAGTTGACAATTTATGTTCTCATCAACAATATATAGGAAAAGAAAGCCATTTTATTTAGGGGGCATATATCTCTGCCAATTGAAGAGGTAGTTTTATAGAGAGTATAAATAACCCACAGAAAAATAGCTGCAAAGCTATATTAAATAAAAAGGCTAAATTTTATATAATTGTTTCACTCATCTTTCAAATGTGTAACAAGAAATTTAAAGCTACATAATAAAATTAAAAACTAAATACCCTTTTATTTTTAAGAAAAACATACAAATGTTCTAAACATAGGAAGAAGGAAAGAGTAAGCTAGTAAAATTCAGGAAAATGCAGTGAAATAGGAAGGGAGAAGTATGGGAAGACAGATAATTTTAACCTGATGCTAGCACAAGGCACTATACACAAGTATCAAAACACCACAGTATCCTGTCCATAGGAATATTTTCACACACCTCATGAAAATGAGTCTAGTTAAATAAAAGTTGAATCAGAGTAAAAGGAAAGGTCACCTGAAGACCCAGCCACAGCCACCTGAGGACTCTTGTCTCAGCCCCGGGCTACACTGAGAATCTGCAGGCTCTGTAGAGGGAAGGCCTCTTTCTGTAGAGGGAGGACTGCTTCCTGTGGAGGGAGGGCTGCTTCCTGTCGTCAGAAGCTGTGCTTTGCTGAACCCCACTTACACCTACCTGCACTTGAGCACTGAGTGACCCAAAGAGGGAATCTCAAGAACCACTGTGCTGCAAATAAATATCCACTGCCCACTCAGCAACAGTGAAAGAGAGAGCCATTTCCAGAGTCCCCGCCAACAACCTAACTGCGCTGCCTTGGTCCCACTGCAACAACACAGCCTGGAAAACCATATATGATATGTGACCTCCAAAAATTATTGCTGCCACAGCAAATCTCCCTGAAAAACGCAACTTAGATGATAACACAAGATAGTGAACTGGGGCTGTTTTGTCCACCAAGCACACTCGTGTCCTCCGCTGTGCCTCTGGTCAGGTGCGTTGCTTCAACGGCTTCATGCTTTCAGGTGTCCTTCATTCCCCCCGCCCCCCCCCCGCACAGACCCATCATGGGCAGAGTATCTCTGTGTTCCCTTGTTTCCTTGTTCAACGTGCATTAGTCAACTGTGCAAGTGCAGAGGTGCCAGTGGGCAGTTCTGAGCTTGCCCTCCTAGGATTCTGGAGTCCCTTTAAAGAAAAAAATGTCCTGGAAGACTTACTGATCCAAGGAGAAGAGGTGGGTAGAACAGAATTGAGGCCACGCCAGCTGCACCAGGCTAAATTAGGCAACCCCAAGCTGACATGCAGGTAGGTGATCGAGCCTCGCCGACAGAGCTGAGCCTCCTCTGTATCGGGCCGACTCTCCGTTAATGAGCAGAATTCATGAACAGGGATAAATGGCTGCTGCTTACAGTACTAAGTGTGGGGACAGTTTGTTGCCCATTAATAATTCATTAACTAGTAAGCATATAATCAGTGGGAATGGGTTTGCCTTAAGTCTTTTTGTTTAATAAAGGTTTATTCAGACCCACTATTCACAGACACTAAACCAAGTCCTGAGAGCTATACTGAATTCGGGGGGAGGGGGAGACCAGACCCCTGCTGTGAAAGAAGACTACCAGAGGGGAAGAAGGCAGCAAATAAAACAGCCAATGAAGACTCATGCTCGTGAGATGGTTTCTCAAAATGACTGTCTGGTTGCTTTCAGTTATGTCAACAATGACAAAGGTGAAATTCACTTCAGTCCAGACTTGCAGAACAAGAGGTCAGCTTTAAGTCCCAAGAGCAAAATGTTCTAGGTAGAGGGAACAGCTAGATCAGAGGCCTAACCTGAAAAAGAACCTGATACAAGAGGAGGCTAAGGCTGTGGGAACATGGGGAGGCCTTCCCTGTGGAGCCCTTCTGTTTTCTCAGACAGCCGGTGCCTCGCTGCGGCTGGGGAATTGTGAGAGCTGATTTGCTCTCCCGCACTATTTTCAATGGTATTCAGCAATGACCTGATTTTCTTTAATAAACTTGACTTGAACTTCAAGTAAAAATGGAAACCTACCCTCACTGTGCTCTTTAAAAGAGCGACCGGCCCTGACCCTCATGGAATGCAAGGAAGGTAAGACAATGAACTGCGAGCTATTGGCCTAGAGATTTCAGATTCTGTATCTAGAGCGGCCGTGAGACATCTTCTTGTTCATCCTGTGGATTGTGCTCGTTATCAGACTTTTTGTGTGTGGATTTGAAGATGGTCTCGCTGTGTATCCAGGCTGAATTCAAACTCACTATGCAGTCCAGGCTGGCCTTGAATTCACCATCCTTCTGCCTCAGGCTTGAGAGTTCTAGGAACATAGGTTAAATTGGTTCTGCATTGCCAGAAAGGCTCTGCATCTGAATTCTATAGGCTTGCCCTCTAAGGAACAGAAAACGCTATGCCCTTTGAGAGCCAGCAGTATTCCAAGGCAGGCTTTGGTGGAAGATTAGTAGTGAATGCAGATGCCTTTACAATGTATCAGCTTGTTCAATCCCCAGAAATAAGCTTCCTATTTAGATCCTGCAAACTCTATGACCTTGAGTGGATTGTCTGAACTTTGTATGCTTCAGATTTATTTGTGAAATGATGACTACCACAACCAGTTCTAGGTTGATATGAGGGTTAAATAAGATAAAAAAATTTGTTCAATGTCATGTTTAAACCACAGAGTTATTTGGTTGTGAAGAACCTCGGTTATTAAAGATGACACACACATCTTTCCTGCCAGGGGCACTGGATGGTTCCTTATCCACACTGAACAGGAAGACTAAAGAATATTTTGATGCTTGCATGTAACATTTTAAAGTAAACACGGCAATACTATTATTACCCAGCAACCACATCATTTTAAGACTCTTAATTAATGAAGCTTCCAAAGTTCCCTGGGAGCACATCATCACCCTGTCTTTGCTGTGATTTTTTCTGCAGGCACACATGAAGAACAACCAAGACTTTTCTTCCCTAAATATTCCCATATAGAAATTCTGATTACATCCCATTATACATCAGCCATGAGTCTAAAATATGCAAAGTGCAGCATTTATCTTGGGACCATATTTCTATTTTGTTTATGTGATAGTCTGACATCTGAGCCCAAAATAAATATTTTAGAAATCTCTTCCATGTCTCAGAATGCACTAATTGATCCTTCTCTGAGCCGGTGTCTTTCTTTCCACTTTAAACCTTGAATATCTGAATTATAATTAGCTCTGCATCCATACGCCGCCACTCATAAGCAAAAGCAGTGAAGTTCAGTGTTAGGTTACAGCAGCACTCACGCACGGCCCTACTGCTGGAAAACTGCAGAAGCTTGGGTGTGACATTCTCTCATACCACTGGAGGCACCACACGGGACAAATTGCATCTCTGGTCATTGACTTTTGGATTTGTAAAAATCCCAAGGGTCACATGCATTTCTTTCAGTGGCTAGCACTGAACAGGTAATACCAGTGTTGCCGGGCAACTCAAAAACGCATGATCTAAGTGCCACAGTTCCATTCTAAGTGATGCTATCTACATAGAATACGCTTTCTTAGGCTGATTTCTGAAAATGTGATGGCAAAGCTGCACATCTTAGCACATCTAGGGTAGGGAGAAAACTGGACTTGGCATTTAGATCTGCCAATAAGCAAATGGAAAAACAGTGGTGGCTCACATTATGTTGGGGTTTCACAACAGAATTCTTGTGTGATCTGCTTCAGTCTCCTAAGTAGCTGGGATTAGATGTGGCACCAGTGTGCCCAGCTGGCCAAGGGGCCCTGTGCTGAGGTTTACTTGACCTCCTAACATCTGAAAACAGGAATCCCCACTAGTGCCTTTCTCTGGAGCGTGCTGTGGGAGAAACTTGAAAAGGGTTTTAAGGCTGAAATGTCCCCTGCGGGTCATTTTAATGTTTTCCCTATCATGTGGTACCATTTACGGGGCCATAGAGCCTTTAGAAGGTGGGCTCTAGCCAGAGAAAATAGGTTAGAAGAGTGGGCATCTCATGATTATGAACCAACCTTGGTTCTTCCCTCACTGCCTACTTCCTGGTCTCTTATTAATGATGTAAATGGACTCCACCCCACTCCTACCTCCATGACTGAACTTTTCCGCCAAGTCTTCCCTGTCATGATGCACCGAATTCCTCTCAAACCATGAAGCCAAGGTAAAGTCCCTCCCCCTTAGGTTTTTTTCTGTTCCAGCAATCTAGAACTACTATGTACTCAGAGAATTTCTGGCATGTATGTGCTGAATGGTTGGATATAAATGACAAATGATTATTAGATGAGTAGGCAAGTGGATTAAATAATGAGTTATCGGATGAAATCAATAAGATGGTCTTTTGGAAGAAGACTTTCTGGCCTTAGAAGAGAAAGGAATATAGTTCGCTCACACATGCCAATGAGACAGTTGACTGCTGCCCTGTACCCTAAACCACTGGTACAAAAAAATGAAGCAAGAGATCATCTTCAAAGGTCAGAGTGTGGTCTCTCTCTGCCTCATTTTTCAAAGGACTGAGTAGACAAAGAACTGAAAATTCTCATGTTGAAGTACATAGACCCTCCATCAAAACTTGTTTAAGCCAAAGACACCGACCACTTCCACACTATACCATTCAGCAATTTAACCTTGGCCAATCTTCCTCCCTAGGCTTTCAGGACATCTTTGTAATCTCATGATGTTCTTCCCTGCTAAGACTGCAATTCCCTGCTAAGAGCCTCATCAACAAGTGTACCTACCCAGACTGGGCTACGGGCCGCTCCCAGAAATCCACTTCAGTTCAAAGTTGGGTGTTGTTGCTTCTGCTGATTATTCAGCCTAGCGTGATCTTCATGGTTATTCCCTTCCTAGTGAAACACTGTTCATTCTTTGGGATTTGAAATCTCTAGCTCCACATCTCAGGGCCTCTTAGGAATCTTCTCCCTCCCCTCGAGTTCCCTCTTTGACTTCATTTCCACCTCTGTGTAAGAATTATAATGGGAGTGATCTGAACAATTACAGAGGGGATGGGAGCAGTAATGGGAGTCATAAAAAGAGAAGAATGAGAATATGACAGATTTATTGAACATTAACTATTACCAGGCCCTGGACTAATTCCTTCCCATTTACTATTTTATTGAACCTTGCAAGGACAGTTATCATCATTACTTTATGGACGAGCCCAGGGCTTTGAAATGGTACTTAAATTACCTGGGATTACCCAGATAGCAAGTTGTAGAGATGAGATTTGAAACCCAGTCTCAATACAATCTAGTTAAAATGAAAAGCCGCACTCCCAATGCCACATCACATGGGGTGACATTTGTAGGTGTCTCTGTATTCCCTTCCCACTCCTTCAGAGTCAGGAAGCAGCTCTAGTGATCAAAAACGTCACTATTGTTTTTAGTGTATGTTTTGTTATCTGCATAAAAGAAGTCAGTGTATTTACTAGTCATAGCATGCATGTTATGATCAGAGCTCTTTGCCTTTAGAACACTGGCTGCAGCTAGTGGCAGCCATCTGGTCTACCCCCGAACAGCAGTGGGTATGAAGGGAAATTATTTTATTGTGAAATTAGTATTACTGTTCCAGAGTGAAGGGTCCTTCCATCCTGGATCTTTCACAGTTTCTTGGCTGTATTTCTACCTGTGGGATGGGTTTAGCTGGATGTTGACATAGCAGAGTTTACTCTAGTGGCGTCTATGTGTGTGTCCTTTCTGCAGCAAGCCTCTGAACTGACTGAGACCGACACCAGTCAGATTTGATCTGAGTGGCTCTTTCGTCTCCTGGTGGCACCCTGAGAAGCTTTATTTACACAAAATGAGCCATGGCTTTTAGCTGTTATTGGAAAATGTACCACAATCCACTGTCAATCAGCAGTCACAGTCAGAGATAATTCAGTCCACACTTGCACTCCTGCCAGCTCTCTCTCTCCTCTTGTCCTCTCCAAAACTGCTCAAGAATATTCCTGCCATCTTTCTGTGGCATTCACCAGACTACTGCTACCTCAGCCCTTCCTCCATCCAAAATTCATGGAATAAACTCATGTTGGTCTCATTACTCTTTAAATTTGTACAAAGGACAATGCAGGCTTGCGTTGGTCCTCACTCATCAAACACCTTTCTGATTCTTGTTTGTTGCACTTTTCTCAAGTGAATACAGCACATTCTCTCTTGGAGGAAACCCTTTTGAAATGAAATATTTTATTTTATATTCAAACATTCATACGGTGTTTCGATCCAACCCTTTCCCCGTTTCCTCCCCTTCAACTCCTGCCCTATGTGTTCTCCCACTTTTCCCTTCCAACTTCATGCAGTTTTCTTTCCATTCCAACTTATAAACTGATGAAATAACCACTCCATGGTATGGTTAGGGGGCAGTTGGGAAGGTTTAAATTGTAGATATGAGAGAGATGCCAGAGGCATCTGGAAGAGCAGAAAGAAAGAAGTAGGCTGAACATAGTCAAGAGAAAAGCAGGAGCAGAGAGAGAGAGAGAGAGAGAGAGAGAGAGAGAGAGAGAGAGCGAGAGAGCAGTGAGAGGGGAAGGAGGGAGACAGAGAGACAAAGAAAAAAAGAGGCCATGGCAATAGCAGAATTTAAGGAGATGGAGTAGCTGGAATAAGGGAAGCCTGTGCTGGGGGAAATTAGGCTCGGGTAAGAACTAAGAAGAGTGTGAACTCTGAAATGTGTAACAGGCACTTGTGATACTGGGGGAGCCTAGAGGCCTGCATGTCCTTTGATGTGCTAATTGGCACCAAAGTTAGCCTTTTGTTGCTTCTGTATTTTAAATTTGGGGAAAATAGAATTTCCTTTAGACCTGAGACCAACTTCCCCCTTTCCTGCTGTGTGTGTCTCATCTCTTTCTCACTCTGTCTCTCTCTCTCATTTGAGACCCAGAAACCCAGATATTGTCTGGGTGTACATGGGTTATAGGACCATCTACTAAAGCATGAGTAGCCTCTCTAGGCATGTATCCTGGAAGGAAACTGATTCTCCCTCTCCTAGTAGCTATCACTTGCCAGTAGCTCTGCAGATAGAGGTGGGGCTTATTGAACACCTTCCCCATCCACGCTGGGATTTGGGCTGGTTTGATTTCAAGCAGATTTTGTGTATGTGATCCAAGATATTGTGTGTTCATGTGTGCAAATATAATTTTTGCTATAGAAATCCATCCATTTCCTTTGGCTTCTACAGTCTTTCTGCCCCCTCTTTGGTGATGGTCTCTAAATCTTGGGGACTCAGGGTAGGGACAAAAACATTCAAATCAGCTTTAAAATGTCAAATTTAGACAGGCAGAAGAACAGAGGCTCTATTAAAACAAACTCTTAACAACAGGTGTTTGGCACCACTAATGTCTGTTGATTGTTCACCGCAAGACTACAACTGTACCTGAGACAGCGTCCTTTTTCAGTGACAAAAACATTGCAGATGCTAGAAGTTTCTCTTAAGAGAGGTAAGTTTATGAGGAAACAGAACAAGAGGATGTTAGGATGGTGTGAAGACATGAGTTATAGAGATGCTTCCCTCAGTATCCAGACACTTCCATCATTCATTTAGATACCTGGGATAACTGGTACCTGGATGCATGTTACAGGCAGGAGGGATATGATAGCAGCTATAATTCTGTTCTTACCACCAGGGAACTTATGATTGAAAGCTCTGAAAGACAAACCATTGGGTCTATGTAGTAACTGCATTGGAAAACTGTGGTCTTTAGAATTACAGTGATATCTCATTGAACTGCCACTATCATGGCATTGTGCTCTGATCATTCCTCCATGCCTATCAGAGATTTGGGCATCTGTTGTTCTTTCTGTGTCAATGTGCCTGTACTCCTGACCCTCGGCATCGAATGTTCTCTTCTCCAGTGAATATGTCCTCTATTACATAACTGTCATCCAACCTTGGGTCCTAGAATCACCTAAAAAGTCTCCATGGTCACAGCCTAGGTTTCAGCTTTGAGTTCAGAATTCAGATTCTTCTCCTTCCATGGACTTTTAACCACTAGCCCTACAAAGAAGGTGGGTTCAGTTTTCTGTCTTCCCAGCTTTACTGAGTGCCATTTTGGGCCTAGCACTTATATTTGTAGATATTCTGTGGAATATCCATGGGAAATCCATGCTAGACAGGTGTTTGTGACATACATGTTGGGTGCTAGGCACACTGATGGGCTCAGACATTGTAGCCTCCTGTGGTCTTAACATCAGGGTCCTTTTCCTCTAAAACTACTCTGCTAAGAAGTTGGTCTTTGGAAATTTAATCTACTTCCTTTCTACCCAATTCTCTCTAGGCTCCAGAGGGAGTCCTATTATGATTGCACATTTGTTTGATCCCTTTCTTCTAAGAGCCATGCGATGAACAAGCTAAGAATCCCTGTGCAGGTACCTTCTATTAAGATATACCTTCCTTCCACTGCTCATAACAGTTTTCTATACTTGATGTATTGCCTGAAACTCTTCAAATCCCCTCTGGAATCGAAGGACTCAATATGCCCGTAGGAGGTCTTTTAAGTGATAAAATAAGTCAAATATATTTCTAAAGTGGATCCAGGAAAGCCCAGGAACTTGGAAAGTACCAGTATTACGTATTTGGTCTTTATAAGAACTATCGTGAGCATGCTATGTCAGAAACAGCAGTGAACACATTTGTGCCTTACCACAATGCTGGAGTTTGTTTGGATAGCAATAAATGTACAAGGAACAGAGGTATCAATGACAACATCTTGTCAGATATTCTTGCTTTCCTTGATAACCCAGGCCAAGCTAATATAGCCTCTTTTATTCTAATCTTATTTACTTACTTTAACTCTCAAATCACACAACACATGGTAAATGTGATGTTATCTATCATCTATCTCTCATTCTGTTTGTCTTTCTGTCTGTCTATCTATCTTCCTATCCATCTATCCTTTCATGTAGCATACAGAGTAGCTGTAAAGAACTAAAGGGACAAACTGTTCAAGGATTTTCAGAGGTCTTTATAGTATCTCCCTTATATTTAAGATTGAATGGAGACTTGAAGAACTTAAGGAATTTAAGAGTCTCTGAATTGATAACAAAAGCAAGCAAACTGGGAACGATTTTGGACCGCTGGTGTGAAGTGAGGCTTCTGGGTCAGAGCTAAGCTGCAAGGGCAAGCAAAGGCTAAAATCAGGTCTGGATGAACTAACAGGCACACAGATGCCTAGCAGGTCCACATGAGCGTCTAGGGGAACAGGAAGAAGTACATTTAGATAGGTTGTATCAACAGTGGGTACCAGTTGAAGCGCTGGAACAGTCTTTGAGTTCTCTCTGCTGTCAGTGCTCGTCAGACATACTGGGTGACCAGATAACAGGTGGACTGGGGCCGTCACCACTGCAGCACCAGGTGTCCGCTACTTTATGGAGTCCAGGTGAGGGAGTTACACAACCTTTCCTTGGTCTGGTGTGTCTGATAAGTTTGTGGGCCTGGTTTTCTCATATGATTGTAATAGATACTAATGTTCTTGTACTCACCCTTATAAATTTATAGGATGTCTCCCTTTCTACACCACAAGAATACTCATTCATCAGTCTGTGCTGCATGGATGGAGACTGAAGATAGTGCCATTCATGTGTCCAGCCAGGTGCAAAATCATCCTTCATTCTCAAAAATGAAGTCAAAAGGTATTTATAAAATGGAGTCTCCCCGTGAAAGGCAGTTTTACACAGTGTACACCATTTTATACAATTTAAGGTGACTTATGCAAGCACAGCTGGACCACAATAGTACCCACTAGTATCAGAAAAGCACAGAACCATTTCCCAGGAAGAGGGAAGGCTGCGCATCTTAATGCCATTCTTTAAAAGAGGAGCAGTGATAAAGAAATGGGTCCGAGTTTGATTCTCCCGGTCAGGACCCTTCAGCCATCATAATTTTCAAAAAGGCTAGGAATACCCGCATTCAGGGACCACACACCTCTCTCACATTGAAGTCCAGACTCTTGAACAAGGGCCTAATGGTTCTGATCTCTTTCTCTTGTTTGGTTCTTGCTCACCACACACAAGTCATAGTAACTGCTTCTTTGCCCTTCTTTCAGAATAAGGTCTGAAAGAGTCTTTGAAGGTACTCTTTCCTGACTGGGACTGATTCATGGCACATCCTCCTGCAACTGGCTCCTTCCTGCCTGAGAGACCTCACCGCCCTGTGTGCTTACTCTGCATCTTAGCAATTCTCCATCACATCATTCAGTGTAACATGTACCGTGCCTGCAATTACGTTTTAGCTTATTCGTCTCTGCCATGTGCTATTCCTAGATCTCCTTTAGAGTCTAAGTCCCTTGGGGACAGGGAGGTGGCTTTTCTTGGTCATCATTCACTAAACAAAGCCTAGAACAGTCCTTGGGATATGACTGATATTTCATATATATATACACACACACACACACACACACACACACACACACACACACACACACACACACACACATATATATATATATATATATATATATATATATATATATATATATTTGTGATCAATGAGTTTGGAAAAGCTGAACAGCTTCTCGGTCAAAAGTTTGTCTCAAACAACAGCATTTACACCATAGATACACATGGCTGTGGAGCAATGAATCACAAACCTTGTTCATCGTGTGCCACCAACTGCAAGCCAATATGGAATGCTTGCAACTCCAGCAAACATCTGTCTTCCTAGCCACTGTCCAGATATTCTTGGCTCTGGTAATTCTTAGGTGCATTTTAATTGGCAAGGACATCACCAGCTACCCAGCAGGCTATACTCAATAACAAGCATGGTGCTGGCAGTGTTCCTGGGAGGACACAGGCTGATGGGCTCCTCCTTCATTGAGAGCTTCATACAGATTATTGGAAAACTGGGTAAATGAGGCTGGAGAATAATTTCCCAATAACAGTCAAGAATTGTTGACACCGACATAAATGCCTTTCCATTGTGCACCATGGTTTAAAACATCTAGTTAGTAGTCAAATGCCTAGGAAGGTTAGGGTTTATTTAGCTCCACTGCAACCCTGAAAGGAAATGGACTCTCTCAAAACATAAGTGTGCATTTGCAGCAACCCCTGGAGACACAATGCACAGAGTACTCTCATCCATTTTCAATACTGACAATCGAACCCAGTGCCTGAAATATGCCAGGAAAGCTCTCTTCTAGTGACTCACACTTCCACCCCTATTTTAAATTTTATTTTAAGAAAGGGTGTCATTAAGTTGCACAGCATAGCCTTGAACCTGTCATCTTGCCACCTTAGCCTCCTGAGTAACTGAGATGACAAGCTTGCACAACCGTGCCCAGAGGTGTTAAATTTTTACGCAGGCCCCTTAGACATTCTGTGCTATGTGTACTTGGTGGTTTTTTTTTTCCTCTCCCCAGTGGCTAATGTAAACACACCTTAAGCACTCATAAATGCTTGGATTAACATCAGTCAAGATGTCTTGAGCACATATAAATTTAAGTGGCTCTGCTGACTTCATTTCACTTAGGCTTAGAAACTGGGTAGGTGCATCAAGCCAGGGAAATAAGATTTTTTTGTTGTTTGTTGCAGTGTTTAAAATAAATCTAAAATGAAAATACCATATGAGCACGTATGGAGGAATTACTGTGTGTTGAGTTCTTTGCATACGTGATGTTTTATCTTTTCAAAACCCCAACAAATAGTCTCCTGCATGAGGACAAAGTACAGGCACGGGGGTTCCCCACGATGACACAGTTAGGGAGCTGGTTCTGCCGAGCAGTCTGACTGAATAACCCTCAACCTTAGAAATTCTACCCTACCTTCTCAGGAGATCACAAGCCACCCTCTTGGTCACTCGTAGGTTCAGAAACTGCACATCCCATTGTGCTGGAGCAGTGCCAGCATCTCGTTCCTGAAGCTAAAGTGCCACCATTGTTTGCAGTTCTTTTGCAGACCGATCATAATGGATTGGAGCTTAGCCCCCAAGACTGCGCAGCTCTCCTTCTCATGCAGGAGGGTGAGATGCCCGCACAGTGACAGCCAGCCTGACGGAATCGCTCGCTAGCTCAGTCAATAAACACCAGAGAGATGTGCAATTTATGAAATGCCGAGAATATAGCAGTCTTGAAGCAACCTGGCATTCTGACATCTGACATGTACCTGCTAATCATTGGCGTGTCCTGTGGCAGAATTCTAGCCTGTTGCAATACCTGAAGAGGCTAGGAGTGGCTGGCTAGAGGGCAGGGAGAAGGAGCCCAGAGGGTGTACTCTGCCATAGGAAAGCAGTGCCCTTCCCTGCAGGCTGTTCCCAGCACTTTCCTGGAACACCCCACCCAAAGCTTCCATCAACCCTGTTCCTGGATGGTATCAAGTATCCTTCTGTGCAGATAAGAAGCATGATGCTCTGGGTGAGGAGACCCCTTTTACAAAGCTATTGTCAGCCACGAGCTCTGACTCTGACCCTACAGCACTAATTACTCGGCCAACGCTGCCAAAACACATAGAAATCACGGCCAGAGAAGTAACTTGTCGAAAGTCACCCAGCGATGTAGAGCCAATCAAACAGGGAAGTAGGCTGTTTCCAGAGCTGGAGCACTAATTGCAGTCTTTTGCTGCCTAATGACTAATTGTTGGCGCTAGCTATCTGGACCTCATGCTCTGCACAGGGGAAATAACAAACTGGTTTTGCTAAGAGGGCTATGCCTGCAGGAAAGTGTTGCCGTAGGAGAGAGAAACTCTCAAGCTCCGTGACCGTCCTGTCCCGAGGCCAGCATGACAGGGAGTTGCATGGCTTGAGCTCAGGGTGAACACAGCCATTTTCTCTCCCAAGGCCTCAACACACTGTGCATGGAGCCGGTCTAATTATCTGCTTATCCATAGGAGTAGCAGCATCTGGAAAATCTTCCAACTTCTAACCCCTGGACCAGATACATGGCTCCAGAGCCATCAGAGCAATAAGGCCCAACTTTGGAACTACTTTTCCCCCAAGGTACATGTTTCCCCCTCTGTGGGACACGATAACTTCACTCTCCAACCAGGGTAGGTGGGTCCCTCCACTGGAGACAGCGTTGACTTCTATCTGCTCCCTTTGCCAGAGGTGTTCTATTAGTCCTGATTGTTTATGGGCTAGGGGAGAGTCCCTTCATGGGCATCTGGCAAGGTGGAGGAGCTTAAAAAAACAAAATAAAACAAAACAGAAAATGCAGGATGCTACTGCTGCTGTCTCCTGGCACTCAGAGCCTGTTGTGCAGGCAGTCCTTGGCATCATTTTTGGGCAGAGGCTGGCATTCTCTTGCCAGAGGGCCAGAAGCCGATGCCTCCTTTCTGTTGTCCTCTCAACTCATTTTTCTGTCTCCCATCCCGTGTATATACGTGTGTGTGTGCACATACATGCACATAAATATGGGTGGGTTTCTTGTGCTTTTGCAGGTACCAACCAAAACTCTCTATTGCAAGTGGCTCCTGGACCTTCCTGACAGGAAGCTTCCTTTAGCCATGGATATTCCATGGTAGCATCCCAGGGTCCCAAGTGCCAAGAATCCTTTCAGTACTTAGTATAGAGATTCTTGATTTTATCACCTGGACTTTCCACTGTCTATGTCTCCTTGGCCTATCTCTTCCTCTGCATAACTAAGCCCTACCTGGGCTGAAACCTTATCATAGCATTTTTTTTCTGCTGTGAGTTAGAGTGATAGCGCCCGACTTTTCCTTGGGCAAAGCCATGCTCGTGGGCCCTGAAGATGCAGCTTCCTGCCCTCTAGACTGACTGTACCATGGAGAGTTCTGCAGTGGGCTGTGGAAGGGCAGGGGCTTCACTTCAAGGTGGGACTGGACAGAGTATCTGTGCCTTACTTGTTTTTCTCCCCCTCTCAGTTCAGGCCACATTCTCTCTAGATAGAGAAAAGAATTAAGACTGTGGAAGGAGGTGCACTGGCTAGGAGAAGACTCCATGTCTTGTCCCCCTTCCTTTACAGTCTTCCAAGTCACCCTGCTCTGTCTCTAGACCGTCTCTGCAGAGTATAGATCTACTGTCCTATCCCACTTAATAGCTGTTTACAGACATTAAAATGACAGGAAATTCCCCGTTACTATCCTGAAACACACATTTCAACTTCAAGCTCTGTTGGACCGGCTACTTAGGAATCAGGATATAGCTCCACCCACTTTGCTATCTGTGAATTAGGATTTCAGCCAATTAGAAACAGATCCAGTTAAGTCATTTCACCCTATCCCCCCGCCATTGCCAAACCAGAAAATATGGCAGATCTTTATCTGCTTATGGTCTGTTGGAGGCTATGCGGAACCAACAGTTCAGATGGCACCGAATAATAGAGTAGCCAAATCGGTCATTTCACCCTAGCATGCCACTACTGAACAAAAGGGAATAAGGCAGATCGTGGAGGTTATTTTATGCAGCTGGTCTGTTTGAGGCTAGGCCAAATAAGAAGTTCAAATGACATTTAGAACAGCAAAATCCTCGTCTTTTATCCATGTTGGAAGCAACCTGAATGCAGAAGTATGATTATGCCACGTGAAGACACATGAGACTTCCCAAGGAACAAGCCACAATTCCCTCACCCTGGAAAGGTAACCGAGAACAGATGAAAGAAACAACTATGCTACAGTTCAACTTAACAAATCAATGAGTTTGCTGGTGTTGTTTAAAGGGGTAGGGGCTGCTTATATCACTGAAAAGCCCACCTTAGCATGGACAGCATCTCATGAAAGCTACAACCCCCAGACCCTCTACATGATGAGCAGACGGCTGGACAGGTCAGTGTCCTCCAGCAGCGGCTGCCTGGTGCTCCCATAGACATGGGCAGGACCCTACATAAATTTATTAGTTCCGGAAATTTCTTGAAACTTGTGAGGTGTTTACTTCCTGAGTCTCATTAGTCTCTGCCTTCCCCCAGGGGTAAGAATGCTTCCACTTAGAAACCCTGACTTGCAAACCACCTCCCTCCAGGTTGAAAAGTTTCAACTCTAGGAAACGGCTTCAAAACACCAAGTTGTCTTCTTCCTGTGTTGAGAAGTTCCTATGCTCACTTGAATTCTCAAGGGCAGACAGGACACTTAGACAGTTCCAAGGCAATTTTTACCCCAGAACTGAAGAATCGTGTTCATAATTTTAAGACACACTAGAATGTGTTTGGAATTTATGTAAAAAATAAAACAAAATAGACTGGTGGTAACTTATAAATTGGTAGACATTACTTAGAAGTCAGATGTCTGATAAGGGTTTAATATCAATGGTATATAAACCCTTCCAAACAATAAAAAACTCAGTTCAGTTAAAAACAGTGAAAAGAATTCAACAGATACTTTCCCAAAGAAGATACAAAACCACGCAATGCATAAAAAGATGCTGACAATCGTCAGTCGTTAGGAAGCTGCAAATCAAAACTACAGTGAGATGACACTTTACACATTGGTGGCTGAAATAAGAAAAGCAGTATGAAGTGTTAGGAAGGGTCAGAGGAAAATGTGAGGGAGGGGAGCCAGTGTGGTTATCGGTTTGGAGGTTCTTCAGAAAGCCTGATATAAGGTCTGGGGAAATGGCTTATGTGTGTACACGCACAGGCACACACATACACACATGTAGCATTGCCATACAATCTAGAAATCCCATCCCTAAGTTTGTAACTGAGAGAGCTAGAAATTAGGATTCGAGCATGGATACTCATATTTACCCGTGTTCATTGCAGCATCGCTACGGCCAAAAGGCAGAAAGTGACACAGATGTTAGGAGATGAATAACATGTGTTATGCAATACAGAATGGACTACGATTCAGACACAAAAGGAATGCGATTCTGGAGCATGTTATAATATAATGACGCTGTATGAAGAAGTCAGTCATCAGAAGATCATCCTGTATGATTCTAGTTACATGAAGGTACATGAAGGCGGAGAGTGTGTGTCGCCGAGGCCAACAGCTTCAGCAAGATGTAGGATGTGTGCGGTGATTGTTTAATAGACACAGACACCCTTTGGCAGAGATGAGAAAGTTTGGAAATGATAGTCATGTTCCTGATATCACTGACATATCCATTTAACAGTAACCAAGACGGCAAGTTTCATTAAATATATTCTGCTACACACACACACACACACACACACACACACACACACACACACACACACACAATGGAAAAATACCATAAGAAAATAAAATCTGAATAAATACTTTGTAAACGTTTCTTCTATGGTTCAACTAAATGTCAGTGTCAGAACTCAAGAGCACACTTTCAGGCCAGGGCTGAACCTATCAGAACAGACTGCCTGATAGCTCAGTTCACAGGATTCCTCTACCTTCAGCTCTGGACACGTGATGAGGGACACTGAGAGGAAGAGACTTCTACACGGTGGCCTCTGCCAGGCCCTTTTCTTTAACATTATTTGTGGCACACCAGTTCATCCTTGTGTGCCCAAGGGTAGCCACGAAGGAGGGCCGGGTAAACTTGCCCTTGGTGCGGGGAGCAAGCAGCAGCATCTGGATTGCAACTCAGGTTTGCTGGACTCAACACTCTCTTGCCTTGTACTGCTCCTGTTGAAGTCTCTCCTCATTTCCTTGGAATACTGGCTTTCTATATTGTCATCAGGAAGTGGGGGAGAGCTCCCTCGGAATCCCATGTCAATCTAGGCTATTCATCTTCCTGGTAGGAGCAACGACCAGACTGAACTACAGCTGCCAGAAGGGCCACCCTGAGGCTGTCTGCAAGAATGACAAGTAGCTGATGCCAGACACAGGGAGCAAAAAGACTCTGGAATCAGTGAGGCCAGGATTCAGGCAGGCAGCCGGTGATACTGCTTTATATAGGTCACCAGATGGGACAACGTTCAGTTCTGCCAATGTTCGGGCCCAGCTCCACGTGTTTGGTAGCAGAACTCCTGTTAGCAATTCTGGGATGGGACATGATCAAGGGTGTCACTGAAGGCTCCAGGAAGCCAGACCCAGCCCTACTCTACTGAGTAGGTAGGTAAGTTGAGTGGGAGGATGGGATAGGGAAAAGTCGAGGTGATGGAGCTAGGCTGCCCCAGATTTCTGCTCTCTGTTGCTTCTTCTGAGACCTGATGTTCTGCTTTTCTCTCAGCAGAGCATGCCAGGCTTGTTCCTTCATTCATAAAAGCTTTATTATCTCTGCATTCGGGGAACCAGTGTGTTTCCAGATCAGCGTGAGGAGCTGAGCAACTCAGAAAATGAGTAGTTCCACAGAATGTTCAGGTCATTACAAAACAGTACGCTCTGCCTTCATTTACTTTGGCAGGTGCAGTCTTAATGCACCTTGCGGTCGACTGCCCATTAATGCTGCTAAGGAGGATTTGCAAACTATTGAAAGTCAGCTCTCTTTCTCTGGCTCATCCCCTGTGGTGCAGGCCCGTTTCTGGGATGATGCTGGATCAATAAACACACTCTTACTCTCTGTTGAGACTTTCTGTCTTCCAATTAGAATCAAGGAACAAAACATGCTGCTTTATTATATAGAGACAGCAGTCAATTCTGGCTCGGTGCGGAGTAGGAAACGCTGAATTTTTTTCAGATGTTTGCGAAACACAAACAACAAAGCATCACTTGGAAAGCAACAGGGTCTTTCTTAGCCAAACTACATACAAATGGGCTCTTCCAGTGTTGAAAGGAAGGTGGGAGTGAGCGGGAATTAAAGTCCTCAGGGGCTGTGGTATTCGCTCTCTCGGGCCTGGGTGTGTGCAAGCCTCAGCCTGGCAACCGGCCAGCCAGTGTCCTGATTGGAAATTATGAAAACACTGGTTGGCCCAGATGAGGCATGAAATTTCTACTTGTTCTGAATCCTTTGCCCATGGGACACCAGGCGCTGAGATGCGTACGCCAAAATCAGGCCTCTACAGTGCACACTGGAGAAGCAGGGCTTGTGGACTCTCCACGCACGTGAACAGCATACTCAGGCCTCCCGGATAAAAGGGCTTCAACTACATCTTGATCTAAGGCTAAAAGTTTATTCCTAACATCAGTGCACTATCTAGAGAGGAGGGAGAGGGGAAAGAGAGAGGGAAGAAAGTGGTTGGTAGGGGGAAGGGTGAGAGGGAGGGAGAAAACACAGGAGCCCTGTAATCAAGAGGATTGGGTTTTATTTAAAACCCTGCACATTCCCAACTAACTACCACCTGCCCCCTTCTTTTGGGCGGGAAACAATTCAAAACTGAAACCCCTTGAGGTCCCTTCCATCGCAGGCCTGCCATGTGAAGAAGGTCAAGTCAGACAAATAGGAACGGATTTTTTTCACCAACATTATTACCCAAGTAAAACTGGGTCACCTAGCCCTGGAGGCTAGTGTCAGCATAAAACTGTTGCACACACACACACACACACACACACACACACAGAGAGAGAGAGAGAGAGAGAGAGAGAGAGAGAGAGAGAGAGAGAAAGAAAGAGAGAGAGAGAGAGAGAGAGGCAGAGGCAGAGAATGGGTTTAATCCCCAATGTTAAAAAAGAAATCATGAAGGACATGGCATATATTTTACTGACTGCCTCATCAAAGATAACAGACAGAATTTGCACCACATAGCCGGGTCAACATCTTCCTAATGAGTATCCTAGACAGCTCTCTTTTTCTTGTTTCTTCCATCATGGTAGCTATTCTGTCCTGTCTGCTCCCAGCCATTCAGTCAGAGCTGATCATTCATGCCCCTTATATTCCTCCTCTCCAGCTTCCAAGAGAGTTTTCTCCAGAGTAGAATAATCACATGGCTTCTGTGCGACGGAACCAACTTCCCTTCTTTGAAGCTCTTCTGTACAACTTTTCTCCCCGCTGCCATGAAATGCACGACACAGAGCGCTGCAGCTGGCCTAGTAGCGGCAAGGTATCGCCCCACTCTCCCCTTTGCGGGCTGCTGCCAGGGTTCAAGGGAGACAATGCGGAAAGCGGCCAGATCAGAAGAAATGTAAATGAAAACAGAGAGGGGAAGGAAAGGAGTGATCAGTTCACACAAACTATCACCCCATCTCAGCTAACCGCGCTCTCTTTGAAGATGTGTTCATTTGCCAAAGGTATGGACTTCTGAAACACATTGAGTTCTCAAGGCCATGAAGCACTAACTGAAAATCTCTGGGCCCCAGAGAAGAGAATTTGCCAAATGAGTAGACACAATCCCTTCCTCAGCAGCGTTGAAAAGCTGTAATATTAGTGTGATTTCTCACGGGAGGAGGACGATCTACATGAAATCAATCATTTTTCAAGCCTGAGAGTTGCCCGAAGGGCCAGGTTCCCTGAGAGATTGCTGGGATTCTACAAGAACTAGGGTCTGTAAAACCCAGTGGCATCCTGAGAGCAGGTAGAGAAGGCCCCTTAGAAGAGCTGGCTGGTTACTGGCAGAACCGCATATCCAAGGTAGACTTGTACTTTGTGTCTGCCTAGATTCCAAACGCCATCATGAGAGAAGCAGGCTTGCCCGTGGATGCCCACCCTCTCCCCCTCGCACATTTCAGACTGATCAGAAAAAAATCCCACGGTTTTAGTGAGTCTCGCAAGCTGCCTCCCTGAAGGGGCTGGGGATAATGAACTTACAGCACCCACTGAGGATGCCTGCCGGCTTTCCCAGTTGGGTACCTTTTGTTCTGAATAACAAAATATCTAAAATCCAAACCGAAAGTGTTCCAAGCCTGGAAGCAGATGAGAAAAACAGAGTTGCTCTTGGCTTCAATGTGGTCTCATTGTTCTCTCCTCTCCTCCAGATTCTAGAAATAAGTCTTTCTCTTATTTAGGAGGCCTCCAAAAAGTCATCAGCCCTTGCTACTTCCACAGCCCAGGAAGAGTCAGGTGCTATGGCCCTGCTCCCAAAGGGCTCTGTGGCTCATGGGGAAGCATGGCATGTAGTTAGGGAGGACAATGGTGGTCGCGCAGCAGGGAAGGCTGTTGGGCTGTGCAAGGATTCAGACGAGGTGTCACCTCGCCCACCAGTGCCCCGGGAGTGACTGAGCCCTCATTGCCTGAGACTGCATGGCAGAACGGAGATCAAACACGCAAAGGGTTGAGAGTCAAACCGACATCCACTGTTGGGGAGCATGCAGCCCTTTCTCGAGGATAATCTGACAACAGGATTAGGAGACTCTCAGAAACTGAAAGTCATCAAGACAGCAGCCCTCACAGGGGAGTGCGCCCCAAGGGGATAATCTACTAGGGTATTCTAAGGGTGTTGATAACCATGATGTACATCATGGAAAAGAGTTTAAAAATTGATTAACTGGGGATTTCTTTGTCATCTTTAAATCTAATGTACGCATTGACTCATGTGCAAGGGAGTTTTTGATGTCTTAAATACGGAAAAATAAGCAGGCTACCAACTACTTGTATCACAAGATCCAGCTGTGTGGAAGAGTGTAGACACGCTCATGGGCCGTCTATACAGACTGAGTCAGAAGTTTATGTGATAGAGTTTTCCAAGACTCCCCAACTCTAGAAGAAAAAAAAATTACAGGTAATTTATTTCCTTCTCTTTCTTTTTTCTTTTTCTTTTTTCAGTTTCAATTGCTGTAAAATACATGTACTATAAAATTTACTATGCTAGCCATTTTAGGTACTTGGTTCTGTGATACTTATTTTATTCACACTGCTGTGCACATAATCCCCAGAAACATTTCCTCTTATAAAACTGAAACTCTCAGTTCCCACTCAACTAGCCCCATCCTCCCACCCCGATCTCCAGTGACCACCTGTCTTATGAATTTGCCCATGCTGTCCCCTCACATACCTGGAATCAGGAAGTATGTCTTTTGTAACTGATTTAGCACGTCTTCAAGGAAGTAGCATGAGTTAGAGCTTCCTTCGTGTGTGTCTGTCTGTCTGTCTATCTGGTGTATGTCTGTGTATGTGTGCGTCTCTGTGTGTATATGTCTGGGTGTATGTTTCTGTATGTGTGGGCATATGTGTCCTTTTGTATGTGTGTGTGTGTATGTGTGTATGTCTCTCTGTGTGTCTGTGTGTGTTTGTGTGTCTCTGTGCCTTTGTCTGTGTGTATCTCTCTGTCTCTCTTTCTCTCTAAATACACCCATACATACACACAGACACACACACACACGCATGTAGAGGGTACATGAATGACAACCTTGGACAAGGATGGGTGTTAGTCCTCAAATACTCCCTATCATATTTTTGAAGTAGGGTCTGGAATTTGCCCAATAGTCCAAGCTGCTTGCTTGGCCAGCAGGTCCCAGTAAGCACCCTGTCTCTCCCTCCCCAGTGATGGGAGTACAAGGGCTTCATAGTGGAGCTTACAAAGCTCAGCATCTGGGCCAGACCCCAGCTCAGAAAGGGTTAAAGCATCAGGAGAACTGGTTGCTGTGTAGTTATTCGGGGTTCTTGCTTCTCTTAGATTCTAGAAAACTTCTCAAACCTGCTGCAAGGGCAGGAGATGAAGTGATTCCCAGGAAGTCTTCTGAGGTATATCCGTATTTTGTCTAGCTCGGGACTCCGCCTGCCTCAGCAGAACAGTGTGCTTTCAGTCTGGTCTATGTTCATATGTTCATTTCCATGCTGTGTCCGCCCCACATCTGAGGATTGAACGTATACTTTATTGTATAGAAGAAGACAGTATTGTTAATGGTTTTAATACCCTTAATCTGTAAAAATTACTAAACGGGGATCTATAATCTTTTCTATGTGACTATCAAATTACAATCAGAAACTATTTTCTTCAACCCACTGAAGATGTCCTAAATAAGAGAGTTATATTGAGAATATGTACACTGTACTACATCAGACACTTGTCTTTTTGATACCTCAGGCTTATCATTAGATAATGTGTACTATTCTCATCCCCATTTCACAGATGAGGAAACTAAGGTACAAAGAGGAGAGGAAATTTGACCAGGTTTATGCAGCCTGTAATCATCAAAGCAATATTTAAAATGCAATATCAAAGTTCAAACTCTTACCCTCTTCCATTCCTCTCCGTCAATTTCTGTCTCTTTGGAGTAAATCAGTGTCCAGTGCTTGCATGGCTTGGGTCCTTGACTAAAGGTGGTGGGATAATGAAAAAAGGACAGACACTAAAGAAGCACGGACACAGGAAAACTGGAGTCAGGTGGGCTGTGGGCACTCTCTGAAGGAGCGTCACAAACCACCCCAAGCTGGAACTTCAGTTTTGTTCTTCTGTACAGCACAGGGGGAGGAGTTAGCGAGCCTCCGTAGGAGGTCTCTGTGGGCAGCTGTCTCAGGCTGTAAACATCCAGGAGGAAGAAGCTTCCCTTGTGGGGTTTCTGCACACACTGATTACATTATGCCTGAGTTGGGAGACCCCCAAAGAGACCATCACGGAGCTGACTTTCCCATGCAATCACCCAAGGTTTCTTTATTGTTTATTGAAGCTCGCCAGCAGGAGCTTTGTCCCACAGGCTGATGCAGCAGGTGAGGGACAAAGGCCCCAAACTCACAGTTCAGGGGGTCTTTAAAGGGAAAAACGGCAAGAAGAGAGTTCCACGTCTTGGCTTTACCGGATTGGGTAGAGGGATATGCTTATGTTGCAGGTGGCTCTAAGTCAAGAGGGGATTTTTGTAACTTTCCACAAGAGAGAGAGAGAGGGAGGGAGGGAAGAAGGGAGGGAAGGGGAGAGTAAGAGAGAGGAGAGAGAGGGGGGAGAGAGATGGGGAAGAGAGAGAGAGAGAGAGAGAGAGAGAGAGAGAGAGAGAGAGAGAGAGAGACTTGGTAACTATAGTAACTGTAAAAATCCTTCTGATTGGCTGTCCTCAGGCCTCTGGGCAGCAAGGCAGTTTTTGGGCCAGTTGTGATTTTTCTCCAAATTGTCAGGGACGCAGGGTGGGGCACCTGGAGTGAGGTGCCTGCTAGGTTAGATTCTCACAAAAATGGGGCCTGGTTTAAAATGACTTTAGTCTTGTCTGTTCAATTAATTGTTAGTAAACAAGTCTGCTTGCACATACTGCCAACACCAGCCCTGGCTTTGCCATCCCCATTAGCTTGAAATTTATATCCTCCACATGGCCGTGGCCATATCAAACAGTACACATTCACTCGCTACTTCATCTGCTCTTTCTGCAACCAATCCAGGCTTCCTTGATTCCCTACAAATCAGCCTTCCTCCTCTCTTGTGGCCTCCCAGATGTTCCGTGCCCCAAACTCTCCTCTCACTAATATTTGCCCCTGCACTGGTCACTTAGCCTTGAGTTCGCCTCTCTGCATCTTGGTTGCTCTCCTCTTTCTCTAACTCAAGCACTGTTCAATAGGTAACTTCATCGAGGGAAGGCCCTGGGGTTACCACAGTTGTGCCTCCTGTGTGTGTGTGTGTGCATGTGTGCGTGTGTGTGTGCTTGTGTGCACGCGTGTGTTAGAAATTCTACCCAGCAAATAATCAGCCATGCACTCTGAGAGACAGAAGAACTAGTTTATGTATTAATATCTTGGCAAGTTCCAGCACACACACCCCCACACCCCCACACACAATTTCTTAGAGCTTTTATAGGTCAGGTAGCACTGTGGCTACCTGTGGGTGGTCTCCAAGTCCCATTCCCTCCAAAAGAATTTTTGATCACAGTTATGAGTGCTTACAGGGACAGAAACTGCAGAAACACACATTGGGGGGTAGATAGTTTGAAGGTAGCAATACATAATACATTTGTAGGTATCAATTTCAAAAGCTCCTTTCCTTAGCAAATGGCATCTAAAGTATGACCTTTGTCCCGACAGCTGGTAAGCACTTCTTAAGGTAGTTTCTTACAATTGCTTGCCTTGTCAAGTTACGGGGTAGGGACTTTAACAAGCAGGAAGTCATTAGCACACTTGGGTAAAACTTCAGCTCATTCTACTTTTACGCAATCCTACAATTAGACTTAGCACAGAATAGTAATTTGTTTTTCTTAGATACATACAGAAGAGTAAAAGTGGATATTTGTATCATCTCCTTTTCATGTGTATACTGTGTGTGCATGTGTGTGTGCATACGTGTGTGTGTGTGTGTGTGTGTGTGTGTGTGTGTGTGTGCATACCTGTCCTTGCACATGAAGAGGCTAGAGAAGGACATGGGGTGTCTTGCTAAACCACTCTCCACCTTATTTCTGGAGATAGTGTTGTTCACTGAACGTGGATGAAGCTGGCTGTTTTTCTGTTCGGCTGGCTGGTGAGTAAGCTCCTACCTTCACCCCAAATCCATGCTGGGGTTACAGGCATGTAAGGCCACACCTGGCCTTTTCATGGGTGCTAGGGATTCAAATTCAGGTCTTTGTTCCTGAATGGCAAGTGTGCTTACTCAGTCATCACCTCAGCCTGCTTTCAGTATTTTGTACAATACAGACTCTCAGCACTTGTCTGGAATAGAGGGATGCGTCCTTATGTGCTAGAGAGCTTCTATTACAGGCTGTGCAGAGACAGCCTCTCACTCTTTGCAGGTACCATTCGCCTTCTGCAGGCGCTATCGCCCTCTGCAGGCAGTAATCTCTCTCTGCAGGCGCTACCGCCCTCTGCAGGCACTGATACTAATCTCACTCTGCAGACACTATCGCTCTCTGCAAGCACTATCACCCTCTGCAGGCACTATAGCCCTCTACAGGCACAACCACCCTCTTCAGGCACTAATCTCTCTCTGTGGGCACTATTGCCCTCTGCAGGTACAATGGTCTTCTGCAGGCGTTACCGCCCTTTGCAGGCACTACCACCCCCTGCGGGCACTAGTCTCTCTCTCTCTGCAGGCGCTACCATCTTCTACGGCCACAATGCCTCTCGGCAGGAGCTCCCACCTTCTGCAGGCATGCTTAATCCCCCAGAATATCCCTTGGCTGTGTTCAACAACTAAATCCTCTCTGATCTGAGCACCTCTGCAGGGAGGCTTCTCCTGACTGCCCAAGGGAACAAACTCTTTCCACCAGTGTTCTGTTTCTCTTCCTTACTTCAGTCATCACCCCAGCAGTCACAAAACACTGGCTCGCTTATATATTTTTAATTTCCTCTACTGAATACGAGCTCACTGAGAGCAGCAGCATATGGTCCTGATTTGCTCTCTGTGGATGGAGAAGGGGTCAAATGGCCTGGGATAGTGTTCATCATGGAAAGTTCAAGGGAACAATAGCAGGCAAGTGGATTCTCACTGCCCATGGCTTTCTGGCTGTTTATTGGTCATATCCCAGTAGGAGGACCCTGATTTAGGATGTGTGGATTTAAAATTGTTGTGATAATTGGATATCATAAGAAATACGTATTTTCCCTCTGTTCCTAAGAAAGTGTTGGCAGACATTTCTTGCTTGTTTCTGGCTGCCCAGATCTGAAATAATCACACAAAATTGGATTAATTAATCACTGCTTGGTCAATGACTCTAGTATATTCCTAGCTAGATCTTACATCTTAAATTAACCCATTCCTATTATTTTATATTTTACCATGAGGCTTGTGGCCTCCCGACAAAGTTCCAACTGGCGGCTCACGCCTTTCTCCTCTGGTGGCTCCATGGCTTTTCACTGACTCCACCTACTTTCTCTATATATCTTTTTCAGCCTGGCTATATTCTGCTAAGCCATTGGCCAAAAGCAGCTTCTTTATTAACCAATGGTATACAGAGGGTAATCCCACATCAAGGAAGAACCCCTAAGTCCATAGATATTGCAAAGAGACTCTTCTGTTCTCATATTTTATGTTTGATAGGTTCCTGAAACAGAATTCCTAAGACTTTTGGAATAGCCCAATATCAGGAGCACCGGACACAGAGCTCCTGAGTCCCTTAGAATTCCCTCTGAGGTAAGAGCATCTTTTGTTTTCATGAGGTGACTCTCAGTGACCTCTTGCACAATCTGGTGTAGAGGACTCTAAGTTAGCCCACTTTCTACTTTGGTCACATGATACCCAAGAATAACAGTTTGAAAGAATACAGGTCGATTTTTGCCTACACTTCCAGAGGTTTTAGTCCTCTTGGGGCTTGAAGAGAGAGAAGAACATTATGGTAGCAGAAGTATGTGCCGTTGTCTGCACATCCCATGGCAGTCAGAGTGCAGGAGAGAGGACCCTTCAAAAAGGCACTCCCAGACACCTGCTTCTCAGTAGTCTGCACCTATGACCTCATCAGAGGATCAGGTCACTTATGAGGTCAGCACTCTTATGATACAATCATTTCTCACATTCCCACCAGCCCACGGGAAACCAGGCCCTCAGCCCAGGTGCCTTCGGTATTTTCATATCCAAGCCATCATAGGCTAGTTAGCAGGAAAACTAAATGTCGTAGGAAGTTTGGAACATCAGTCCTTTCTCTATAGACAGGTGAAAAGGGCCAAAGGTTAAGTTGATCACCCATGACCAAATAGTTAATCAACCAGGCCTCCCCCACAAAGCTCACTGAAAACTAAACAAATAAATTAAAAGGCAAAATGTAGAGCATTTCCTGATGCACAAATATGAGAAGATGTCTTGAATACAGGGCACCAGAGAAGGTATAAAGACTCAGATGCCTCCTTATAGTAGTCCTACACATCTCTTCTGTCTGGCTCTTCATCTGTTTCCTTTATTTATTCTGACAGAGAATTTCTCAAGTGTGTTTCCCTGAGTTCAGAGAGACATTCTAGCCAATTAATTGAATCAAAGGAAAGTGTCACCAGAAATCTCAGTTTATAGCTGGTCAGACATACACACACATGGCAACTTAGTATGAATTGTGAGGGCAGTCCCAAGTGCCTGAGATGTCCCCTCTGAGCAGGCCCCACACCCAGGATTAGTTAGGTAGCACAGAACCCCCCCCCCCGTGTGTGTGTGTGTGTGTGTGTGTGTGTGT
The DNA here is from genome assembly GCA_004026605.1 of Ondatra zibethicus. Lineage (NCBI taxonomy): Eukaryota > Metazoa > Chordata > Mammalia > Rodentia > Cricetidae > Ondatra > Ondatra zibethicus. The sequence goes on from PVIU01000821.1 coordinate 168,429, forward strand.
GTGTGTGTGTGTGTGTGTATGCTTTTCTTTTGTTTCCTTTTGGCATTTTTTCTTGTCCTCTCTGTCTTTTGCTTATTTGTTTTGATTTTAAATTCTTGTTGATTTTTTTTTCTTGATTCTTTTTGTTTTGAAAAAGAGATACAAAGTACATGAAGTTGGGTGAGAAGGGAGTTGGAGAGAATCTGTGAGGAGTTAGGGGAGGGGGAACATGATCAAAACATATCATATGAAAAAAAATCTTATTTAAAAGAAAATAATTGGATCTGTTTCCTGTGCAGAAGTCAACGCCACAGAGAGAGTGTTATTGGCCCCTGTCCCTTCAGAGACCTAGCAGTTGGGTCTCTGCAGAGTGAGGAAGAAGTCATGTGAAATAAATGACAACCTGTCACAGCCAAAATGAGTGGCTGTTAATGACCAGTATCTGTCTCTACTGGAGAGAAGAGACCTGCAACAAGCCCGGTGGCCAATGGAAACAGTATGGAAAGTCACTGGGGGAGCATCCCATGTACTGCAGTCCAAACAGCCTCCTGTGATTTCTTGGGAAGTGGAGACACATGCTGGAAAACAGCATTTCATTCAGGGATTGGTCACACGTACGACACTGGTTCTATGCAAGTGTATTCGAGCTAAGTTCTCACTGACTAGAAATTCTGTGTGATGCTAATGTCCCAGGCACTACTCTTGTGTCGATGATAGTGATGGTGTAACTAGACCTATGGTGCCACCAAGCACCTGAAGACACAGCACAAAAGGATTACATACAGCACCTAATACTTGATAACATAGGAATATCACAAGTAAGTATTTATTAAATGACACTATTCTGCATTATATTGGTGTGTTCCTATATTCATATTTTTATTCATAGTTTTAAAGCTTCCTGTAGAGCCAAGTGTGATGGCTCATTCCTACAATCCCAGTACTTGGGAAGTTGAGGCAGGAGGATTGTGAGTTTAACATCACATCACCCTACATGCTGCAGAGAAAAAGACATTGTCTTGAAAAGGGAGATTCACATAAGATGAGTATCCTGTATTGTCTAGGTTTTGTGAGTGTACTCCATATATTAAGGTCACAGGGACAAAATCAGCTGAAAAGATGTTTCTTAGAATGTATTCCCATTGGTAAGCAACACGTGACTCTGTTTGCTGACAAGAATCTGGGATGCCATAGTATTTTGAAGCAGAGATGACTTTAAAATTCATGTGATCCAGCTTCTGGGAGATTGAGCCTTATAGAGAAACTCGAATCTGTTTAGATCAACAGCTCTTTGAACAACTTGAAGAATAAAAGTAAAAATTCTACAGACCAGAACATATGAGTAACTTGTGGACCTTGGTGAAATACAAATTCTGATCCAGGAGATGTGAAGTAGGACAAGATAATATATTTTTAGTAACCTCCCAGGTGATGTCAGTAAAGCTGGCTCACACTCAAGTCAAAGAGCAATCGGAATTTAGATTCACTGTAGTAAACTGTGAGATAATGTTCAAGCTAATTCATAAAGATGGACCTCCTTGGAAGAGCCCTCAGTGCAGAAGGCTGAAAGAAAACTTCACTGATGTGTCACGGGATATTTGTTTACACTGTGTGAAGATGTGTCATTGTGATTGGCTTAATAAAGAGCTGAATGGCCAATATCTAGGCAGGAGAAAATAGACGGGACTTCCTGGGAAAGAGAGGAACTTAGGATGAATTTAGGGAAGAGAGAGATGCCAGAAAGACATGGAAGGGGTCAGACATACAGAATGGAAGAAAGGTTAAAAAAAAAGCCACATGACAGAATGTAGATTACTAGAAACAGGTTAACTAATAGAAATAGATTAATTAATAGAAATAGTTTATTAACAATTAGCACTTAGAACTGTGCTAGTTGTTATCAAGCGTAAGCTAAATGCCAAGCTTTCATAATTAATAATAAGTCTCTGTGTCATTATTTGGGACTGCCAGCCAGAAAAGAAAGTTCAGCTGCACTAATGATGCTTAAAAAGATTCCTCTTGACTGTGTTTTGCATTATCATGTAAATTATTAAAATGTCACCATTCTCCTACACACATTTTGCAATAAAAGCATGGACAGTATTTCCTATTGATCCCAGTTGGTAGATTTGTCCCAGGGGATTGTGTGTAAGCAAAGAGGAAAGAAAGTTCTTTTACCAGGGATTTCTTCTCACTTCTGACCAAGTGCAAACCTAAGTCTTATAAAGGCTCCTCCTCAAAGCCAGGGCCAGTGTGTCATTGTCTTCAGTGGTGTAATCACGGGTGAGTTCCACATGTTCCAGAGAGAAGTTAATGTAGATTAAACCCATGTTCCAGGGAATAGGTCAGTGCAGGTTAAACCTATGTCTCAGGGGATAGATCAATGCAGGTTAAACCCATGTTGCAGGGGATAGGTCAATGCAGGCTAAACCCATGTTACAGGGGATAGGTCAATGTGTTAGACCCCAACTCTGGGATGCTAACTCCTCAGGAGGGTCGCCCCAAGGAACCACTCACCAGTCCAGCTGAAGCAAAAGCAAGAGGAATTTTATTCTCATTTGCGCAAACGGACTCCTCAGCCAGGCAAGGGAGAGAAGCCCTGACTGGTTGTTACAGGCTACTTTTAAAGGCAAAAACCACATTTTTCAGGGAGGGGGTACAGTGGGTTGTTTATCAAACGCAGGGATTGGCTCATTTAAAGGGCATTTACTATGATTGGTTATATCAGGTGAAAGGGCAGAGTGGGGGTCATGATTAATTCACAAAAACATGTTTTTTTCTAGTTGACAAAAACATCCTCTCTAGTTCACAAAACATGTTTTCTTCATATGCATGTTAAACCCATGTTACAGGGGATAGATCAATGTAGGTTAAACCCATGTTCCAGGGCACAGGTCAATTCAGGTTAAACCCATGTTCCAGCAGATAGGTCAGTGCAGGTTAAACCCATGTTCCAGGGGATAGATCAATGCAGGTTAAACCAAGTAGGTCACAAAACAAAAGCAAGCAAGCCAACAAACAAAGCAAACCATAAAAGTGAGGGGGAACAGGCAGGGGAATTGGCAGGGGTGGGAGTGAGATAATAGAGGATTATGTACATATGTGAAATTATCAAAGAATAAATTGCAATAAAAATAAATTTTAAAATTATTTATGAATCCCTGACAATTTCCAGCCAGAAGCCAAGTGAAAGGCAATTTGGGTGAAATTCCCTTGAGCCAGAAAACACAGATGTGGTATGACTCTATGAACCAGTCAAGGGACCACATCGCTTGCAGCTTAAATTTTTGTCCTCAAATTAGACATCGAATTGTTGGAATCTGCCCTTCTAAGGCACGAGCAGGATCATGTTTGTCCTTCCTCTGCCTTTCCTGAAGCAAGTCTGAACACTCAGCTGGCACACCTGGTCTCTTGTATGCTTTACCTGACAGCAGCTTTCCCAGCTCACCTGTCTTGAGCCCCATAAACACGCTGCCTCTTGGCACCAGAATTCTGAGAAGGAACATATTCAGGGTGTGAGTTGCCTGCCTATGGTCATCCTGGTATCTTAGGTTGACAGTTCTCTGTGCTAAGGGACAGGGTAGGTGGCAGTATCTCTCTTCTCTACACACCAATTATCAATTGCAGCACACCCTCTCTCAAATCGCAACAATGACAACTATCTCAAGAAATATCCAAAAGTGAAGTATGTGGATGCTTATTATCCTTGGTTGAGATCATTAGCTCCCTACAACTGGACTGCAGCTATTCAACATCTAGTTACTGTCCTAGGCCGTGAGGACTGGGGCACATTGCCCATCTCCAGATGCCAGTTTCCTTAGTTCTCCCAAAGATGACATGATATGATGATTTCATTCCTATTAATACTGTAACTACTTATTGGTCATTGGGAAGATAACACAATTCACATACCATTACCAGAGCAATGACCAGACAGAATAAGGGCCTATGAACTATCTGCCATGACTATTATCTGTCCATCACTGTACTGGAAAGTGATATAGACCCATCACGCAAACAGCAAAGCTTGTGGGGCCAGTTTGCCAGTTTTACAAATCTCAACCTGTAAGCACCTAAGTCTTTATTATCTAAGAGCAGGGCAACAGACCAGCATAGAAAATGTTTTCCTTTCAAGTTCAAAAGACATTATGAGGAAAAGAGTATAGAAGTGTGAGCAGAATCTCTCAGGACTCCAGTGTGAGAGCTTCTCCTCAAACCTCAGGATTTTACAGTTAGCTTCCCTAGACAGGTCCCCAGCTCATCTCTCCCAGCTCACCTCTGTAGATCACCTTCCCCACCTCCCCAGAACAGCTGAATCATTTCTCTAGGTAGTAGACAAGGGGTGAATAAGAGCATCCTTTGCATTCCTGAGATGAGTGGGTCATGGTTTGCACTAGAAACCAGCCAGAGGCATCCCAAAGATGCTCAAGCTGATCCTGCTCACCTCCCACCTCCAGTCTGTCTGTCTCTGTCTCTCACACACACTCTCTCTTAGAAGAAGCAAAAGCAGAGACAATCTAAATCAGTGGTTATCAACCATCCTGATACCGCATCTCTTCAATGTAGTTATTTCTCATATGGTGACTCCCAAACATAAAATTACTTTCATTGCTACTTCATAACTGCAATTTTGCCACTGATATGAATTGTAATGTAAATATCTGTGTTTTCCAATGTGTAGTGAGTCTTTCTCTGTCCTGCCAGCCAGCTCACGAATAATGACACAGAGACTAATTATTATGAAAATGTGGTCTTTAGCTTAGACTTATTTTTATCTAGCTCTTATAAGTTAAATTCACCCATTTTTTTATTAATTTACATTCTACTATGTGGCTTTTGCCTCTATTCCATTCTGTGTGTCTCTTTCACGCATAGATTCAACCCCTACTTTCTCCCTCCCTGCCCACAAGTCCTGCCTATACCCCTTGCCTAGCTATTGGCCACTCAGCTCTTTATTAAACCAATCAGAGCAATATATCTTCACACAGTGTACAAATATCTCACACAACACTGATGGTCTTAGATGATTTCTGTGAAAGGGTCGTTCGACTCCCAAAGGGGCCATGACCTACAGTTCGACTCCCAAAGGGGCCATGACCTACAGATTGAGAAGCGCTGATCTAGATACTGTTTTGCTTCGCTAACCCTACCACGGATCTAAGAAATCAGACTTTCACCAGTTGGCTCTGAACTTAGTCATTCTTAAATTTTTCACATTTTCATTTGGCTTCTGGAATCAGAGAGGGACAAGGGAGTTAGGGTGCTGGTACTTAGGGCAATCTTATAGCTAGAAGACATCAGTGAGTTCATCCCTGAGGTTCTCGTCCGTTAATGCAGAAACTATAATACAGCTGAAGCTTCTTTGTTCCCCACAAAAGCTTGCCCTCCATAAAGCACTTCAGAAGGGAGAAGCCCCTACTTTTGCATGCTGTGACACTCACCCCAGCTTTGAGCAGGGATTTAGGGACTGAAAGATGACACTAGAAACATTGCCTGGCAGCATCTCTATCACAAGGCAAGATAGAAGGCCTGGGGGACCCCCGAGGGGCCTGGAAAATTCAACACAAGTCCTGAATGTATTTCCTAGATGAGCATAGTAAAAAGAAAAAAAAAAAGGTTTAAGAAAAATAATGACCTGAGAAACCTATCAGCACAATAAAAAGAGATTGCCAGGCTTCCATTGCCAGTTGAGGTTAGGCAAATTCCTATACATAACAAACAAGTAATTTAAATGCCTCATGGACAGTCTCTGAGGCATCATTTGAAGTACCACCTTGAATTTATTTTGCAGCAGTTGCCATGCCAACAGGAGGGCTGTATTCCAAAGGGTAAATGGACACCACAGCCCCGTAAGCCTTGCAACCCTCTTGCTTTCTCACTGCTCCTGGTGCGTGCCTCATCTCTTCTCCCACCTTAGATCTAGGGTGAGGCACCCTGTGCACTGAATCCTTCCTGTTTGGAACATGCTCTTGAATGTCCCTTGCGGAATCTTGAGCCGGATTGTGTCTCCTCATTCCAGCATGGCGGGGAGTTTCAGCTCACCCTCGAGTGTAGCCCACTGCCTGAAGAGAGAGGGTGGTGTGAAAACCTGAGAAGTGAATATCAGTAAAATATCTCCAGTGCTATACCTAATGCACAGTGGGACTTTTGGTCAATGTTAGGACATCGTGCAATGCATCTGTTCATCAACAGAGTGTGGCTAGTGGGTACCGATAAACCTTCAAAAGCCCAGTTCCAAAAGTGTCTCTCGATGCATGTTATAAGTTTTTCACAAATTTTACTGATAGAAAAGATGTGCCGCTTATAGCGTGGAGATAATAATGAAATATACAAAAATCTTTATATGGTTTTCTTGGCGTTTGTAGCCATTTAACCTTGACATAACAGAGTTCTAGTAAAAAGGCCATTTTAAAGAGTAAAATCTGCACTATTAACATTGAATGAGTCAAGCCCCAAACTGTAGCCTTTGTTCCTTTCCTGGTATAAATACTTTCATCATGGCCCAGACTGGCTGGGAATAGAATGTCAATGATTATGGAGTTGAGATTTGGGCAGTGGCATAATAACTTACAGCACACTACACTTCAATATAATTATCCCATATCCATTTCCTAAAACATGCTATCATATACTGGATAGGAAGAGAATAGACTCAAACACACTCAAAAAGGAAAGACAATGGCTGACAAATCATATAGCCAGTGTTTTAGACTAGTTTATTTCTGAATTTAGTTTTAAAGCAAGGCAATGTTTAACATTCCTCAGAGTTTTAGTGTGTGCGCCAGTAGGAGCCAGTTATACCACACTGGCACTTCAGCGCTTGGGAGAGAAGCAGCTCTCTGACCCATGGCTCCATGGCCCTGTGCCAAGGGACTTCTCAAGAAGTGTATTCTCTTTCCATGTGTCTCCTCACCTATCTGACCACTCTCATCCTTTCCCCTTCTTTGTCTATCCATGTTCTCCCGATTCTTTCTCTTTTCTTCCTTTTTACTTCTTTGATTACTTGCCACCCACTCCTTGGATCACCTGAAAGACCTTTCAATTATTATTGCTAGCTTTTTTATTCTGATTCTTCATACTTTTGTTACTTTGTTTTTCTCATCCACTCTCTGTACATGTTCTTTCAGTCAGTTTCTTAATTTTAAACCTTTTCCAGTCCTTTAATAACTTCAGGATTCAGTTCAAAATCCCTGGAAATTCTGAATAGGGGTGGTGACAGACATACACAGAGAAATAGGGATGGACCCGATTCCACAGCTCTGCACACTTTCAAATGGTGAACATCAGAAAAAAGGCAACTAAGGTCCCAGATAAATCTGCCATGTCTTTGAATTTAATCAATTTATCTTTCTTTTCTCATATTACAACTGACAAGTTGTCCTCATTGCCATAGACAAAATGTTCTAGCTCTGAGTTCTCAGGTTAGAACACAGTTCCTAAGGGATGATCTCAGGAGGCAGGGTGTTAGGGTCTTGCAACTGAGCCCTCATGCATGGCACTCAAACCCCTCTGAAAGGCTTCAGAGAGCTTCCCTGGCCTATCTGTGACATAAGAACACAGCCAGATGACACAGTCTGTCTACAGACCAGGACACAGGCCCTCTCAAGGTGCTGACTTGGACTTTCTGCATTTTAGAACTAGGAGAGAATAAATATCTATTGCTTTAAAGCTGCACTTCCATGACAGTTTGTTACAGCAATGGATAGGGACAAGCTCAGACATTTAGTGGTCATTGCTACACGCTGGACATGGTGCTGAGTTGCCTACATTAACTGTATACACTCAACTCTGTGAAGTAAATAATATTACCACCACCATTTTGCTAATGAGAAAACTTAGTGATGAATACCCAAGGAATAGCACATATTCCAGAATATTGATATGACCCTGGAGAACTAACAGATGTAATAACTCAGAAGGCACCATGTCTCTGTGACATCATTCCATCACAGAGCCAGGACTGGAGTGATGTAAGTGATACCACTGCTACTTGAGCGCATATTTAAAGGGTGTCTGAAGAAAATGACTTTGCATAGCGAGATCTTAACAGATTAAAACCAATGCAAATGCAATGTCAAATAACAATCATTTTTCATTTTTTTCATTTATTTTTTTCTTTTTCACTTAACCCTAATGTTGGCCCTGGTTCCTACAAAACCTTCTTTATCAAAGCAACCTAGAGTCATGGTCTCCAGTTTGCCATTCTGAGTTTTAAAAATATACTGCTTTAGTAATTCTCCTTTTAATTAATATTATTTTGCTTCACAAATCATGCTGCTATTGCGTTTTGGAATACATTGCAATATTTTGGTATGTGTTATAATATAGAACGATTAAATCAAACCAACATATGTTTCATATTAATTAAGAATATCATTTATCATAATTACTGAATTTCTTGGAATCTTTTTATATTCTGTGTTTGGGATAAATATCTCACTTTCTCCACCTCAGTCCTGGCACAATACCCTGTCAGCCAGGAAGAAAGGCCAAGGTCATTCTCTCTTCACACTTTCCCCTCTGCTGACTACCAACCACCATATGTAGGCACTAATGTTAGCCTTCATGCTGGTTTGCCACAGGAAAATGTGGGTATTTGGGTACCTGAGAAAATCTTTTCAAAATTGTATTGGTTTTATTTATATATGTGTGTGTGAGAGAGAGACAGAGAGAAAGAGAGGAGAGAGAGAGAGAGAGAGAGCGAGCTTGTGTCTCTGTGTGTTCTAGGCTCAGTGATGTGAATAAGCCATTTTCCTGAGTTATGGCTAGAGGCCCATGAGGTATACGGAGCGAAGCTTGGGAAACCCAGGACATGGAGCTGATTCCTAAAAGAGGATCTTCCTGTGGAAAACCCCCAATAATGGAAGGATAACACTTGAAGCTGGCAGAGAAAGCAAGTGCATATTCATCAGAGCTTGCAGGCAGAGCTGACCCCCAGGAGACAACAATATTCCATGTTTATTGTTATTATTGGCCTAGATAATCTGTGAGCACCTTAAACCGTGGTGACCTTCTAGCAATGAAAGGTTGGGAGCTGGAACTGGGCTCTCAACGAAAGAACAGGAGTCTTTGTTTTGTTTATTTATTTTTGCATGAGAGGAAGACGAGAAAGAGTTCAGCTGCTGGCACAGAGAGTGATCACATAATTCTACCCTCTATTTGAAGCTACAGGTAAAGAGACACCTTGCAGAATTATATCAAAACCCACTGCTCTGAAGATCAAGTATCAGGTCCAAATTAACTTGTGGTATGGGAATCTCAACACAAAACATAGGAAATCAACATGAAAACAAGCAAAGGAAATTATAAGAGAACAGGATAGCTTGTATGGATACTTTTGCAATGTAAGACATGAAGGATTTGCAAAACCACGTTTCCATCAAAGTCCCAACTCCAATGACAAGGCTATTTTTTTCTAATGAAATGATCTGTACCAACCCACAAAGTACCACTATAAGAAAGCCAGTGATGAAAAAAAAAACAAGATAATCAGCATCTCAAGAATTATAAATATTCTTATTGAAACTATGAAATAAATGTGTTCAAATTATCAAAGATAAGATCATCAAAGCCCTAGAAAACGATTAAGGCATTAGGGTTTGTTTGTTTGTTTTTGTTTTGTTCTTTTTTTGTTACTGTTGGGGTTTTTTGTTTTTGTTTTTGTTGTTGTTTTTTGTTTGTTTGTTTTTTAAGACAAGGTTTTTCTGTAGCTTTAAAACCTGTCCTAGAACTAGTTCTAGTAGACCAGGCTGGCCTCGAACTCACAGAGATCTGCCTGCCTCTGCCTTCCTAATGTTGGGATTAAAGGCATGAGCCACCATGGCCCGGCTAAGACATTAGTTTTAAAAGATCATGATGATGTGTAAGAGGACCCAGGATAATACTGACAACAGAATATGTTGATCATACACTTAAGACTTCCATCTGTAGGTTGAACAAAATGCATCAGAAATGTTTACAAAAAACGTTGGGGTCAGCTAGCTGGATTTGAAGAAACCACCCACAGAGCAGCGTACCCCTAAAGCGGTCAGGAGAACAAGAGGAAGGGGTTGACAAGCTCAACTCTACATCCCATTGGTGCTCTCGAGGGGGTTCCAGGGAAGGGCAGTTTTCAACAGATAAAACCATGAGAGCTCTAGAGTGAACATACACATTCAGTGTGTGAATGTATGATCAGATCATTTCTACCTGGGTACCATATTTTTTCTTGGTTGGTTTAAGAAAAAAAGACTGTAAGAAAAAAAAAAACCCTTTCTGCAGTTGACTGAGACTCTAGGATAAACACCAAGTTTATTTCTATAGCAGTGATCATCTTTCTTTAAAACATCATGACCCTGAGGGTTGGGCCCCTGAGGGAACTACAGTCAATCTATAGGAACCAAAATCATATTCAATTTGTTTTTAAAGTGCTGTTCAGGGTAGTGTTTTATAAAATGCAAACTTATATACAGCATCAGCAATGCTGCATCACCAAAGGTGTAACAACTAGCAGTTATTAGCATGCTCGCTGTTCTGCTAAGTATGCTATAAGCCTGTCCCCTTTTGATCTTTATAATAATCTTTGAAGATGGGTTACATATTTAAATATGTATGTTAAATATTAATGATTAAATGAAGACAGAAAATAGAAATATTTTGCCCAGTGTCTAAGAGAATATGGAATGGGACTAGAAATGACCATTTAATATATAGAATTCTAAAGAAAATAGATTAAGATACTGTGTAATGTAAGCATGCAGAACACATTGTGAACAGGTACACTTCATGAACACACATGCACTACCTTTGAACACTACCACTCTGAATCAAGAAAGGTATCTAGTCTTGCTGATAGCAAGGGACGTGGATTTGGTGGTCAGAGTGAACTTCTGGGTGACAAAGACAGAACCCTTCAAAGGAGAGAACAAAGGAGTTCCTTGGTTAGGACAGTTGCATGGCTGGTGCAAACATGTTAGCAATCTGATTTTGGAGGTTCATAAATATTGCTCGGCAATGAAAGGGAAAGACAGCTTGTTTATTTTGAGCACGAAATGCATTGCGTTCATTTTTTAAAAAAATGTCAGGCATATGTATGTAAGATGTGCCTGTTTTTCTAGCAATATGTTTTTTGCATACAATACGGAATTAAAAATAAATTGCTAATGGAGCCGCAAGTGAATGAATCAGAAACAGTCAAGAAAATTAATGACACTGAAGCTTAGCAAATCTTAACTTCCTCCTCAGTAGGGTCCAGCAGTTTAATACAAGCCAAAGTGGGCTTCTCAGTGCAGGCAACAGTGGGCACTTTTTTTTTTTCAATATTCTCTCTCCAAACATACAATAAGGACCATTTTGAAGTTAGTGCTTTTAGCAAGCCTCCTATTTTTCACTGCAGAGAAACCCAATTTATTCTTTGTTCAAAGTAAAAGTGGAATCGCAGCCATCTCAGAGAGAACTGATGAAAACATTGGCAAAACTTTCAGATAAAAGAGATCAAATTGTTTTCCAAGAACAAACAAATAAATAAATATATTCCATTTTATTTTCTCTCACAGATGCTTGGAGAAAACAGAGTGGGGGCTGGGTGAAGAGAGGCCTCTGAAATTTTTTTCCCTCAGAGCAGATAAACCTTTTTAAAAAGCAATTCAGCATTTTAATCATTGTACTGGCTTGTCTGAAGCAAAGTATTTAGCTTTCAGTTTGATTTTCATTTCTTCCATCATTCCATAATGCTGGTTCCTGTGCTGACAGAAACATATTTCTGGCCGTTAAAAAAAAAAAAAGCCCTCAGGCATTCAAGGCCACCTTCGGGTTTGCCCTTTGGTGGGTGGGGGGCGGTGACATAATCAATGTTTTCAAAGTTCTTTCTTTTTGTGTGAGGCACCCGCATGCTTGGGTGAGGATTATATTTTAAACTCCACTGAAAGTAATTGAATTAGTTTGCCCTTACATTTCTGGTCAATACCCCTGTCTGTGGATTCAGGCTTCCCACTGGAGACTCGGCTTTCCTAACGTGGCTTTGAGATGCGTACTCAGATGGACGGGCAGGAAATTACCAGTTTGGAGGGAGTGGAAGCAGACAAAAATTTAAATGCCACTCTTAAGGTTTCTCTTCAACTTAAATTCTTAAAGAAATGTCAAGGGCTCCGTACCCACTCCCAGTTATCATATTTCCATATTTCTCCGTTCACCGTGACCTCTGTTTCCTTTCCAAGAAAGGTTTCAGTGTACAGTGCTTAGAATTTTTATATTTCATTACCAGCGTACGATAATCGCCAGACACTGCAGGCAGAGGTTTCCTTTGGTGCTTAGTGTGTTTCTGTTGCCCTTTCATGAAGCCGTCCAAGGTTGCGCAGGCAGGAATAAAGCAGAACTCAGCTCTACATGTTGAGGCAACCAGCCCAGGACCTCCTAAAAGTCACAGGATTTGATCACTTCACATGTCAAGCCATGGTACCTGCTATGCAGCTCTCAATCAGACATTATAATCAACCTCTAGACTATTCTCCAGCGACTGGAGACTGGGCCCCTAAGGCTTCCTTGCTGAGCTCTCTGTGTGATTCTGTCCTTAAGGATTCAGGGAGCTTGTTCTTCTCCATGATTCACCTCCCTTTTACTTTTTCTTCACCTTAAAAGGTATCTATAGATTATTAGCCAGGCGGTGGTGACACACACCTTTAATCCCAGCACTCAGGAGGCAGAGGCAGGAGGATCTCTGTGAGTTTAAGGCCAGCCTGGTCTATAAAGAGTGAATTCCAGGACAGGCATCAGTACTACACAGAGAAATCCTGTCTTGAAAAAACAAAAAACAACAACAGCAAAAAAGGTATCTACAGGTTTATAGTGGGAAAGTTCTTGAATGAGGGAGAAAGGGGCCAGGTTGGTACCTCTGCTTTCCCATCAGCAAGGTATGCTTCCCTTGGCAAAATTGTGTGCCTTCTCAGCTTCAGGGTTTTTTTGTTTGTTTGTTTGTTTGTTTAACCAGGAACAAGTAGTTTGGATTTGATCAGAAGATGTCCATCTTGACTCAGGAACCCTGTAGAAGTGACACTAATTGTAAGTCCTTGAGCCCATGGCACTTACTGTTCAAATATTTACCGAGTGATGCTGTCACTAGCTTTCCAAAGCAGATGGCAGCAACTGCAGAGCATGATATATGACTTTACCTAAAGATCACTGAAAAACGGACAGTGTTTTCCACTATTTTCTCAACAGATACACAAAACAAAATGGTGCCCTTCATCTCTTCAAGTCTCAACATGTTCATCTGTTAGAAACATAAACAAAAATACCCTAAGGTTATCTCATGAGATTTTTGTGAAAAGCAGCTGAGACCATGTAAGAAAGGCGCTGAATGGTCAAAAGGTCAGGGTTCCACAAGGCCATACAGGTGCCAGTCACACCAGGATAAAGCAGGAGGAGAGTGTGATCAATCTGGGTACTTACCCAAGGAGAGCAGACTTCTTCAGTCTTCAACTTAAGTATTCAGGTTGTTTGTAGACATAGTTTGAAAGTAGGAGCAATAAATTACAAACATCCTAGCCTTTCCTTAACTCCACAAGGACTGCAATTTTATTTCTACCATCCTGTGGGCACATTGCTTTCAGTTGGCTTCTGTATTCTTGGCTTCATAAAGTGAAATTTTAATCTAATTTTAGTGAGTGTTTTACGTCTTTCTCAGTCTACATCTCTGTTACAAAGAAGCATATAGGTGTTGGATTACAATGACATGGGAATTTGGACTCTATTGTTAGTAAGGGTTTCACCTTTTAAATTGTTTTTACATTTTTTGTGCGTGCATGTATGTGGCATGTGCGCATGTGTGTGTATGTGTGCTTGCGTGTGTGTGTGTGTGTGTGTGTGTGTGTGTGTGTGTGTGTACTTGCTATGATGCGTTTGTAGAGGCCAGAGGACACCTTATAGGACCTGCTTCTCTCCTTCCATCATGTGGGTTCTGGGAATCCAATTCAGGGCATCCAGTGTAGAAACAAGTGAACAGTATCTTTTTTCATTCTTTTGTTTGTTTGTTTTGTTTTGTTCTTTTCAAGACAGGGTTTCTCTGTAGCTTTGGAGCCTGTCTAGCTCTTGTAGACCAGGCTGGTCTCGAACTCATGGAGATCCGCCTGCCTCTGCCTCCCAAGTACTGGGATTAAAGGCGTGCGCCACCACTGCCCAGCCAAGTACATTTCTTGCTGAGCCCTAAAGTTTCCACATTTAAAAGGTTGAAAAACATAGAGGTAAACAGACCTTTTCTTCTGGTTCTTCAATATGAATGTAAAGTTAGGCACAGACTTTATAGAAAAATAATTCTCAAGATATAAGTGTCTTGGCGCTGAGGAGGCTGTGACTCTTTAGACTTTTATCACAAACCTTCATGTATTGGGGCTCATATAGTGAGCAATAGTGAGCACGCAAGGCCAGGACAGTCAGAGTAGGAATAGTCAGAGCCAATAGTCAATGAGGCCAAGGCCCACCAGGTTTTCAGCATCACCATGATTATCAACCCCCTTATCTTACTCCTAGGAGCCATTACTCCCTTCCCATCCAAGCTCAGGCCCTACTCCATCACCATTCATCTTTCCAAACTACTCTCTGTTTTGCAATCAAACAAACCAAGAACATGTTTATGTTACACGCGCTTAATGTCAATATCCTTGCAACCCTCCAACAGTGTGATATGTTCAGCAGTCCCCACCGCATGTCTGGGGGTTCTGTCTGACCTCATCCATGCATCATGCCACCCCCCGCCGACTTGCTGTGTTTTACCACACTGGACACACCGAGATCTCTCCTAACTGTGGAAATATTTTGTAGGACTACCCTCTGCCTGTAGCCACCTCTCCACCCCCTTCTCCAGGGCACCTCCCCACACATCTCTTCTCATCTCTCTAGAGAACTCAGCTTCTCTGCCACTGCTCTGGGTGATCCTTCAAACGGGGATGACCGCTGTAACCACCGGTTATTCCCTTCACACCCATTTGCTTCTGCATATTAGAAGCATGGGCCTTGCCACGCCTTTTACCACTATGCTACCTCCATAAACCAGTGGCGGCCCTGACATCTAAAATGCTCACAAGGAATGCCCAGTAGCTCAATAGAGGATTGTGACCAAATTCTCATAGTACACTCTTTGTTTCTAAGGATGAGCAAACTGTGATGTTGCTTTTCGCAGAGCTATGCCCCCTTTCCCGCTGAAGAGGCTCTAACTGCTGCGCTGCCCATACACCGGCCAGAGGGTATCTCCACTATCAAGAAGGGTCTGTGGAGCAGTGCCTCCTATTCCTAACGCAAACTGGTTATTCCTTGGGTTTGTATGTGGTTACTCTCCAGCAGGAAAACAATTTTACATGGAGTCCTCAGTGAGCTTGGCTTCCCTGGCGTGCAAATGTGATTGGCATAGGGAGCGAACCTCCCCCACTGAGAAATTTGAAAACCAGGAGGCACTCCATCCAGTGGAGTTCTTTTTCACTTCAGCTACAGAAGCCTTGTGGGAAATGCTAATCTTTTATTACTAGACTGTTGTTTAATATTTATCCAGCACCAAAAACTATGCTGAGGGTACACAGTGGAGCTCATGTTGGGCTGCCTTTGGGGACTTTCCATTTAATTAGACAGATGGGGAAAAAGTCTCCATGTGTGGTTTCCAATCACATTCATGAATAATAGGCTGGATGTCAGTTTCTGGAAGGATGTCCTGCTGACAGGAAGAGGCAGCGTATGGTGTTTCTTATTGTGCTACATAACGAGCCCCTAGCACCTCTGGAGGAACCAGTCCCACATGCTGCTTGTAGTACCACCAACTCTGACGTGAACTTGGTTTAGGGCATTGGATTTCTACTCTTGCTGATAGCCCCTCTTGCCCTGGGAACTTTCCCTTCTCCTTTGAGGGATGTAAACACACCTTCTACTTTGAGAACATGTCTGATTCTATTTTATTTTGCTCCCTACCCTTGCAGTGGGGTTATCAATCACAGTCCATACTCAGACCGTGTCTGGATATGAACCGGTCAGCCTTGGGGGAACTGTGGATTCTGCCTTGTCAAGAGTGGGGGAGGCTGTTAGAACCATCAGACACAGAGGCCACGATTCAGTCTGGCAGGCTCTGTGCCTCCTTTTGTTACCCTTGGAGACTTTAACACTTCTTTCTGTGCCTTTTCTCCAAAAAGCCCATTCAGTACATCTACCATAGGCCATGGGCTTTTTCCATTTTAAGAGCTTACTATAACCAGATGCATATACTGTAAAATACACACACACACACACACACACACACACACACACACACACACACACACGCATGCACGCACATATAGTGGGAAGCTGCTTGTTATTTCCTGGCCACCTGGCTATTTAAACCCAAAATAATCACACAGAAACTGTATTAATTAAATCACTGCTTGGTCCATTAGCTCTAGCTTATTATTGGCTAACTCTTACATATTAATTTTACCCATCTCCATTATTCTGTGTATTGCCATGTGGCAGTGGCTTACCAGCAAAGTTTCGGCATGTCTGACTCTGGCAGTGGCTCCATGGCTTCTCCCTGACTCCGCCCTTTTTTCTCCCAGCATTCAACCTAGCTTTCCCTGCCTACCTAAGTTCTGCCTTGCTATAGCTCCAAAGAAGTTTCTTTATTCATTAATGATAATCACAGCACACAGAGGGGACTCCTATATCATGCACAGATGCACATATGCATGCACACATACTCACATGCACACATATGCACACACCCATGCACACTTGAGCCTTCCTGATATATGGAGAGTTGTATATTCGTCCCCACAACCTGATTTTGGAACATTTTCTATCACCACACCAAGACATTAGGTGCCATCCATGGTCAGTCCTCATCCTCACTGTAACCTTAGCTAAGACTGAGATGTTGACTCTTGCTGAGTTCTCGGAATTGACCTCCTGTCTTCATGAATTTGTCTCTTTGGCACGCTCTACACAGAGGGAATCCCATTACACACATCGTTGGTGTGTGGCTTTCTCTGCCCTGCAGAAGAGATCAGGACTCTTCTGCCTTTTGTCACACAGCGTCACACCACTGTATGGACCAGTTCGTACTCCTTTCATAGAAAAATGCCAATCACATCAAGGTTCTCACTAAGAACCATTCTGTATTTCATTTATTTGTAGGCATATCAGTTATTTTGTGTATGTGGTGCAGGTGTGTGTGTGTGTGTGTGCGCGCGTGCGTACTGATGTGTATGTGGAGCCCAGAGGGCAACACCTTTTCTGTTGATTAATTAAGAGACCGGGCCTCAAATTTGCTCTGGAAGTTGCTGATTAGGCTAGGCTAGGCTGGCTGGCCAGCAAGCCTCTGGGATCTTCCTGTCTCGGCCTCCCTAGCACTGAGATTACAAACCTGGCATTTCTTAGGCTGAGCCTAGAATGTGGGTTCTGATATTTGTGCTATGTTTTACTGACTGAACACTCTCCCTGATCCTGAAATCACCTATTGCATAATATTTTCTCAAATGTCTACATCTTACAGGACAAGCTCTTCTCTTACTCTAAGCCTGCCATTGGGCACCCTTCGCCATCACTTAGCAGCAAGCACAGCTATTTTTGTTCAGTGTTTGCTGATACAAGACAAGTTTTTCTTGGGAGGGATTATCAGGCTAACACCAGACGGGAATGATCACTGTCAATCTTAATAATGCCAATCTCTATAAATGACTCTCTTTAGCCACAAACAGCAGTGAGGCTGGCATCAATAAAGTGTTTGGGTTTGCAGTGACAGAATAAAAGATGGCACTTTGTCTGCAGGCATGTAAAATATGGATGATGATATGGGGTTATTTGTGATTTCTAGGCTGCACATTGACATTGCCCCAGGTCTCTTATTTTGGGTGTCAGCAGGCTTTTCAGGCATTCAGCCAGATTTGGCACATCAGTTGGATATTCAACTACTAAAGCACACCTAACTGTCAGGAAAATTAGCATAGCCTAAGGAACATAAGGGTGCTCAGGGCAGAGCTTCACCACCTCAATACCCCAGTCTTCTGAACAGGCTAATCCTTAAAGCAAGCAGCCCACAGACACTTGACATTTCCAATATCAGCTGTGGTGGCAACTTGAGGGCTCACTGTAAGGAGGATGAAGAGCTACCAGCCAGTCCTGGGTGCCCAGTTCTGTCTCACTGTCTTCACCAAAGCTCCTGATACATCTCCTGAGTCCCCAGCCACTACTGGCCTGGGTCTCCCTGGTCACTCTGGTGAGCGGCTTTTGCCCCACCACTCAGAAAGCCAGGCCGGCAGTCGGCCAGAACCTTAGTGAGGCCTTGCAGGAGGAGAAGGGAGCTACAGCAGGAGCCGAGGCCCACAGGCACGGACAGCTGTTCAGCAGAAATACAAGGGTCTGGATGCTCAGTGGGCTCCCAAGCAGTCCAATCAAACATGAACACACAGTTCCTGAAGAGTCCACCAGCTGCACCTCACTTCACACCAAGGCCCTACTCTCCCTGGTGATGCCTCCAGGGCTTTGAGCCCTTCCCCATCAAGGATCCACAGGAGGTCCTCACCCACTGAAAGGAAGGAACTGCATTGCCTTTGCCTTCCCTGGGTACTCTGCAGAGCCAGTCACATCTGTTGTGTCTGGTCTCAGTACAAACAGGAAGTAGGAGGTCCCCCACCTTGTCTCAGGATAATGAACTCCAAGGAGCCATGCGGGTCTGAGAGTAGCTGTGCTTATAGTAGCCGTTTTTTTACTCTCTGGCTTGCTGCTTGCCTTTTCCACAGTAAAGCACCTCAGGTGATTGCTGATAATTGTCACCTTTAAGTGGCTCAACCAGCTCACTGAGTTCTATAGACACACTTAATGTCACGTGATGTCAGCGCCACTCAAGGACACCCTTCACACTATCTTCAAACTGTAATGCTCTGCCCCTCCTCCTGCTTTCCTGGCTTAAAAAAAAAAAAAGGTGACCCTGTGGGACTTAGCTTGATGGTTTTCTGTCACTGCTGACTTCTGTAGCATTGGAGTTCTGTCCCTTGCAGGTGTCTAGGGACTGTCTGAATGGTGTCAGGCTTCTGATGTTCACCATCATGATTATGGATGTGACCTCGTGCCACCTTGAATTAGCCTGAACAGGCACCAAGCAGCTGGCCCTGTGGGAATGTCATGAACCAGCTTTTTTTTTTTTTCTCCATTTCTGCCCATGGCCTTTGCAGCCTGAGTTCAGTCCACAGCTTTCTGTGGATTGTGAGAAGCCACACGTTGGGGGTCAGCCTCTTCGCCAGCTGCCTTTGCACGCTCAGGCCCCTTCTGCTATGGCTACTTTAAGGCTGCTAGTGAATGTCTCTGGGACTGTCTTTTGAAAGTGTTGTGCCTAACTTGCTTGACATTCCTCTAAAGCCACCTTCCTGCACCTGACACTAAAGGTGAACCCTGTTCTAGAGGTCACCTTCCCAGCTGCTAGGCCACCCTTTACTACAGCAACTTCTTACTTTTAACAGCCTGTTTAGTGTCCCCGGAATAAGATGTTGACCTCCAGAAGAGGTGCTGTGCTGAAAACAGCACAGGGAGCTAAAAATAAAGACCCATTGCAGAAGGGACCAGGCATGCTGTACAAACAGACTACCTGGCCATCCTCTAGATCTGATTTCTTTAGAGACCCAGTTCCTTCCCATTCGGAGACAGGAAAACTTTTGCATACAGACCTCTGCAGTGAATGGGGGCTAGAAACCATTTTTAAACTGTCCATCAGCTGGGTCATAGGAGACAGAAATCTGTTCTTCCTAGAAAAGTCCAGTCTGTGTAAGTGAACTCCTTGAACACAGTCCATAACAAGGAAAAATAATGTAATTCTCAAAATACATAGTAGTATGTGACTTTTAAAAAGTTAAATCTTTGGGGATGGTCCCATTGAGATTTGATTAATTCATCCTTTTCTATGAGAAAAGCTTTGAAACCAGCCCTCACCTGTGTCTGAGTGGACGGATGGAGTTATTAAAGAAATGGTAAGAAGAGAAGACAGCGATGTCCAGCCTTCCTCCCTGCCTGCTGCTCAGTCCTGATCTGGGCATAGGGATTCCTTCCGGCTTCCACCTTTGGGCATACACTGTGTGCTTCTGCATCTCATAACAGACACTTGGCTGTCTGCTTCTCGTCAGAGTCCCACGAGGCTGTTTTCAAAAGAAAGAAGGGGAGATTTGGAGCAGCCAGGATTTGGGGACCAATATCAGAATGGTCATCAGTCCTGAAACAGCTGTGCTCAGCGGTAGGCAGCTGTAATAAACAAACACTAGGAGGCTGCTGTGGACCAAGGCTTATTCTTCATAAGAATATGTCCGGCTACCAACTTCTCCCTGCTTTTTCAGCCAGGCATTGGCCAGGGGGGAGGACCCTTCCCAAGATGGCCACCTGAGCTGAGTCATGGTTAATAGAAGGAGGAAGGCCAGCCTATTTGCTCATTCACCTGGTCACTACACTCTATAGTGTTTTATAGGTACATCATGGCCCACAACATTCTAAGAAGGAGAACCGGTGTTGTAGTTCCTATGCTCAAGATGGGCTGATAAATGGATTTAGACATTATAAAAAAATAAGTTGCCTACCAGCATACCAAGATTCCAGTGGCAGAATTCTAACCAGCAGTTGGAAAGACAATGACTGGCCTCTAACCTGTCAGGAAAATGCACCGACTCTCCTGCCTGCACCCAATTTCACACTTACATTGCAATTTCCACCATGAAAATGGATTAATTCTGAGGCCCTTTCAGTTGTGATTAAACGTTTTCTATCTGTGGTGCTGTCAGGATTGCAAAGCACCTATTAGGGCAGTTAATTAGAGCAGCACGGACTGTTTTAACCTTCACAATTATCTGTGTTTTCAGAGGCTGACCCCTTCCCCAGTTATCGCTTACAGGTTAGCAATGCTCAGGGCAGGCCAGAGGATGGATGGACCGGCGAATCAAACTAGGGAGCACTGAAGAGGTCAGGGCAGAGGATCTGCACATTACTGAAAGACATGCCTGGTGTGAATCCCCTGACTTTAGTGGCTAATCATGCAGCTACAAAATGGTTTCTTCTCAGTGTTACCTCAGGCCTGGAGAGAAGTGTTCTAGAATCTTAGCGCTGTACCAGATACTTCACCAATGCTCACCAAGGAAGTTGAGCATCCCTTCTCCTCACTGCTTTGGCCACTTTTTTCCTTGGTTTGTGTCCGGGAGCATATAGCAGCAATGACAGCATCAACTGTCAGCTTCTGTGTGGCTCCTATAAGAGAATGTGTGACTCAGTCTCCCCAAGTCTGTGCTTGGCATGAGTATAGCCTTTTTATACAAGAATGAGTCCCAAAGCTCAAGAAGGTTTAAAAACTGCCCCCTGTCATATCTACCAGTTGTGACTTTATATTCTACTTTGAGAGCTGACACCACAGCATGTTCTGCCAACCAAAGCTCTGTGGGGCATTATGGGCAGTTTACTTAGCAGCTACATGGACCTTTGCCCATTTTGACTGCCTTCTGCAGAAACACACTTGTCCCTGCTTGTAATGATGAGTCTTGAGATTTCTTCCTGTTCTTCCTTGTAGGAAGAAAGTCATAAAATATAGCACCATTCACCCCGTGATAGTTACCAGCAAAGAACGGATGCCCCCTCTAAAGGGGTAGGTTAAGAACATTGGGCGGGTTCTCAGGTAGGCTGGTTTATTCATTTTCTGTGCAATGAGGTATGATTTCATGCGGAGAGTTGTGGACAGGGAAGGGGCAGGGTGAGGGTGGATCACTGAGGGATACAGTAGAGACTGGGAGACCATAAGAAAGATTTTTCTAACCATGTTTGTAAATAGCAATTGGGATGACATCATCATCATGTACCAAGTGCCTTGAAATGCCATTTCTACCTATCTTCATACATAATGTATGCATATATGCATATATGTGTGCGATGTATATACATAATCTCACTTAATGTTCTCCTAAATGTTATAAACTAGGCACTAATATTATTAACACTGTATAGAAATCAAACAAATTATACAAGTACTGACTGAGCAGAATGTTATTTGACCTAAATTGCTCAAGTGGTAGCAGTGGAAGAGTTGGTAGGTGTGTTAGCAAGTGACTTACAATTTGCTCATAGAGACAGGGAACAAGAGGTAGAGGGATGCTGTTTATAGAGATCCTATTTTCCAGAGCGCAAATATCCCCACTGGGGCCAAAGTGACCGACTGCTCCAGGTCTGTCAGGGAGAATCATCTGCAAGCAGAGTGGGGTTGTAAAGCATAAACATATCATGTAAAGCATATCACTGACCCATCAGTAACCCATTAACATGCGTGAGTGGCTGTGTGTGTGTGTGTGTGTGTGTGTGTGTGTGTGTGTGTGTGTGCCTGGTGCATGGGTGTGTGCACATGTGTGTTTTTTGCATGTGATTGCAAGGGTAAGCGAAAAGGGTGTGTGGTGTCTTTTTCTCTTTGTCTCTGCCTTACTACTGCCTTGAGACAGGGTCTCTGACTTGTCATTTGTCCAGGTTCTTGCCATCCAGCATATGCCATTT
Organism: Ondatra zibethicus; assembly: GCA_004026605.1. Taxonomy (NCBI): domain Eukaryota; kingdom Metazoa; phylum Chordata; class Mammalia; order Rodentia; family Cricetidae; genus Ondatra; species Ondatra zibethicus. Next base: position 190,899 of record PVIU01000821.1, read on the forward strand.
CCTGAGTGACAGGGAAGTTCGTTTACCCCTACTGTACACTCTCCGTTGCTTCCTTGACCATCCCCTCTTGATCTCCTAATATCAGAAAGTATCCAGCTAATAACAAATCTGATCAACTGTCAGTCCTAACTCAATTAGCATGTAGACTTTAGGCTTTCTTTTGCCCCAGGCTGAGTTCACAGGCATTGGCATTAGCAGTCCAGATTTGAATCTTGGCTCCTTTCTCACATGTGCAATCTGAGACAGCTCCTCAACCACTCTGGATCTCCCTTCATGACAAACTGGGGTAAAGCTGCCTCCAGGTTGTTGTTGCCGCAGTAATGATTGCATGCAGATGGCTAGTTCAGAGCTGGCTATGGTTTTTCCTGCCATGTAATATTCCTAACAAGTATTAAAATATAGAGGCTTTTTTTATTTTACTGTTAAGATAAGACTTGGTAGAAATAAAGGATTGTAAGCCCCAGTAGCCTCCAAGGATCCCTTAACTTGGAAAACACTGAGAGTGGAATTTCTGCTGTTTTATCTGTTGAACTCACAACCTCTACCTCTAGGCACGCCCCTTAGTCAACCAATGGACTTTCATGGTTGAATTTTAATTTAATATTTGTTTGGATGGCGCTTTTAGAGTGTGTTTAAAAATCTCCACACAACCTTCCCTTCCTCATTACAAGAAACTGAATATTTTGATGCTCTTGTCTAAAATAATACATCAGAAGATTAAGCATGTTTCTGATGAGATGTGACTATCTTCAGGTAGTGGTCAAAATGAAGAATTTGCATTTAAATGGAAAGATTAATGACTAACACAAAAAAGCCCTTATTTAATCACCATTTCTTTAACACACATAATTTACAGTTTTGTTCAGATTATCCACCTTAATTCAGTAATAAAAATGATAGGTGCAGTATTTTATAAAACAACTTCCATGCCACAAATATTTCTGAGGTTGCTGCTTTCACACTGTTTCTCGGGAATGATCTAAATGTTGGTACAGTAATTCGGGTGTAACTATGTATCATAAGGTGTGAGTCTCACCTCGTAGAAATAGCTCAAGCTGAAAGGAAAAAAATAATCACTTGGAAGTGACTTACTATGCAGGCCTGCTCATTTGCCTTTCCTTTCAAATCTGGGCTAAGCATGAGTTGGCTCCTATTTTAATATTTTTGTTGTTGTTGTTGTGTTTTGTTTTTCAAGACAGAGTTTTGTTGTAGCTTTGGAGCCTATCATGAAACTAACTCTTGAAGACCAGCCTAACTTCGAACTCACAGAGATCCGCCTGCCTTTGCCTCCTGAGTTCTGGGATTAAAGGCATGTGCCACCACTGCCCAGCACCCTACTTCAATTTTAAGCAGTACTTCAAAAGAATAAACTCAGATGGCCCTCTTCCAGGGTATCTAGTAGTGAAAATACAAAGGGGATATATTTCCCTCTACACCAAAATGCAAAGAAAAGTTCTAAAAGAAAACAAATATCACCCCATAGAAACCTGTGATGCGTTTTGGTCCAATAAACTGTAAATTAATCTGGTTTAAATGGGCTATGGCAGTTTATGCTTCTAATTCCAGAGCTCAAGAAGCAGAGGCAGGAGGCTCACAAGTTATAGTCCATTCCAGGTTAGTAGTGAGTTCTATGTTATCCTGGGGGTATATAGTGAGTTCTTGTCTCAAAAGCTAAAAACAAAAGAAATAAGCAAACAAAAAGTGTGTTGTACTATGTACACATAAACCATTTTCCTTTGTAATTAACCTCTGTTACCAATGTTTATCCCAGGCCCAGAGCAAAACCCGTGTATATATTAAACAGCTTTGCCTGGGGTAAGGGACCCTGACAAAGGAGAAACTGCTCCCAGATATTGAATGATGTCTGTTCTCTGTCTGTGGCTTTGGGCTCAGTGTTGAGCAAATGTTGAAATCTGATTTACTTTAGTTGGAGAGTTGTAATGAAATGACAACTTTGAATTAAATAATAATCTTTCTCAGTGGGGAACAGCCAATAACAGAGGCAGCAATGTAGGCCTTTGCAGACAACTTCAAGTTACTAGCTGATACTCAGTCATCCTTGGGGGCCTGATCTCCTCAGATGCTCCTCTCCTCTCCTCCTCCAGACCTTCACTCACTGCCCTCTCCGTTTCCATCTCCCATCTGGAAGCTGCAAGGAAAATTTACATTTAGTAAACAAGACAATGATAAAACATGAAAAAGTGGAAAGAATTAGCAAGTAGACTTTTGGTTTGTTTCTTCTTACAGGCTCCATTTAATTCTAGGATTTGACTTGGTATTTTAAAAAATAACAGCTCTCCCCTCAGTTGGCTTCTCCACTTCCTATTGATCCTTTTGACTGCTGACCAGTAAATTTAGCTCCGCATCCTTTGCTGATGGGAGAACAGAGTGAGCTCTCTTCCACAGAAGAGCATGGCAGCCACTGTTCGGCCTCCATGGTCCTTAGTTTGCATGCTATAGTAAGGGGTGAGTAGCAAAGGTGCCTGGAGAGAAGGTTTTGCCCATGCTGAAGTGGATCTTAACATTTAATGTTGGCGTGTATGTTAGCCAGAGGATGTAAATGTGGTTACAGACTGCAAATGAGATAAAAGGACAAAAGAGAGAATAAGAGGTATATAATAGAAGGGAGAAGGGAGGCAGAATATACCACTGACATCAAAGCCAGAAGGTACAGAAAGAAGAGGTGATAACTGGCTAGGGCTGATAAAAACAAATCTTTTTTTGAAAAATTTTATAATGAAGCCTAATATTTTATGTTAATAATTATGGCAACTAACTAACTAAATGAATGAATAAATCTGAAGCCCTAAACTGCACCAGACGATTTCCCCAAGAGGAGCTCTGAACAGAGCTGACCTATATAAAATAAGCTGATAGCCAGGAAGATAAACTTAAAAAGCACACAGTGCCTCTTGGTTCTAAAAATGTGAAGAATGAAAAATTAGTTGAAGAACGAGGGTCTAATGTGGTTTCTAGTCTCAGCCAGTGACCGCATCAGGGCTGTGTTGTGGAATGATCCCTGAAGTATAATAGACAAAGACGTGGTCCAGTGGCTAATGAAACCAGTATAGTACAAAGAACACATAGACCTTAATTTATGGGCCCTCTATTGCATCTGGATTCTTATCCAAAAGACCTTTTAATTAAGCTCCCTCAGGTGGGAATCAGTGCACATTTTCACTAGCCCAGGGGTAATAGAAAAAGCCAAACAAGGTCTTTGTTTCTCTCTGGCACTCCGTTCACTAATCATCTCTTCCCTATTCATCTCAGGCTTCCGCCAGAGTTCATTTCATCTTCATCAACATTGCCATCTTCCCTCTCATATTTCAAACAGCAATTGGAAAGCAGATATTTAATCAGAAAAGTTTGGGATTCATTTTTCGGATACCCAATCTGTCTTTAGAGGCTTCCAGACAGACAAAATTGCTGTTGACTACAAAAAACAACCGAAGTCTGTGTCCTTGAGAAATGTTAAAACCCTGGAAAAAGTTCCGGGGCCTTAGAGCCAGGCCACATTCCAGCTCAGACACTATTAAGGGCCTGACCTTGGGTTACTCATGTAATATCCCAGAACCTCAGTATTCTTGTCTGAAAAATGGGACCAGCTCTCCAAAGTGTGTTCCTGGAAGAGTGGTGTATGCAGGTGTCCCAGTACAGTGGAGGAAAGTCAGGCTTAGAGAGTCAGATGAAGTTCAGGCCCCAGAAACAGGGCGTTTATGGTTGGTCTTCAAAATGAGAGAAGAGGAATAATCACTGCGACAGATGGGACACACAGCTTCAGGGGAGTTGAAACTGCAGGATGGCTGTTGCCAGGACCTGGTCCCATATTCGCTGCCTATCTATTGTTCCTCTGACTCCAACAACCCACACTGTTCCTCCTGCTCCCTGTAGGCTACCGACTCATTCTGCTCCACCATGCCAGAACACAGCTCTCCCAGTGTCCTGAGTGTCACCACTTTGAGACTAGCCATATACACACATACTCTCTAATAGTTGTTGAGATCAGTTCCAAATTTATAGAAGGTCCTGGATAGAGTGTTAGGTAACCTCGGTCCAATATGATGAGGATGGAGCATAGGGTCATGTGGTACAGAATGGCTCCTGAAGATTCATCAGTGTCACAGGAAGGTCAGCTAAAGAGGGACTTGTGACTTGAAAAGACATTCTATAAGCTACTACTGTAATGGTCTGTCCTGATCCTTTAAGAGACAAGCCCTGCCCACTCCCTCCCCCTCCCCCATCCACCACTGAGGCAGGCAGATCTTCCTTCCTTCCTGCAGCAAGCCTCCTTCCTTTCTGTATCCTCTCTTCTCTCCTCTCCCCCTTCTTCCCTCCTTTTCTTTCTGCCTCTCTCTGCTCTTTGCCCTTACCCCCTTCCCCTTTCCTCTCCATAACCCACTAAATAAATATCCAACTTCACTCTGCATGGTGTGCCTATTAGTCTATCTTTCACCAGCTGTGCCTGCAGCTCCTCGTGAGACTGGCTGCTCCGTCTCAGTCTCTCAACCGCCATGTGGCTCCCTGCCTGGGACTGGCTGCCTTTGTGGCCCAACATGATCTTGTGCACGCTGCCCACTGCTGCCCCTTGGGGACCTCACCTATTCAACCCAACCTACTGTTTGACTTTTCTTTTATTCCCAGGATATTGGAATAACCAAGTAACCAAGACTGATTGTGAGATTGTGCTGTGGGAAGGAACAGAGCTGAGGCATTCTAACTCCTCCCTTAAAGACAGCATGACAGGGCAAAGGAACACAGGAAACTTGACAGTGAGAAACCACATGCCAAGTCTGTCAAAGCTCAAGGGCCTGGGAGAAGGGGGACAGTGACAGCTAAAGGGGAAAATGAATTACTCGTGGCACAAGGGGATACCATAGACTACAGGGGTTTGTCTCTGAAATATGTTGAAGCCTGCTGCTCAGTGTGATAGCATTTGAAAGTGAGATATCCAAGAGGGAATTAGATCATGAAGGGAGAGTCCTCACCAATGGGACTCATGCCCCAGTTTTAAAAGTCACTTTCACCCCTCCTCCCACTGAAAATGTGGAACAGAACTTGAGGTTAGACATTATTTGGATACTGAGTCTGGTACCCTTGCATGTCTCACATACCGAGTAACTCTCTTGTGCTCAGTTCTTGCTAGCCACTCTCCATTTTTGAACAACACAACTTCCTCTTGTACCTCTATGACTCAAAACATTTTAATGGTTCCTTGCATGATAAGTGCCTGTTATGATATATTGAATGGTTGACTGACAGACTGATGGACTGATGGACAGAGAAATCACATCTTGGTGATTCATATCAACCCTGCCTGTTTCCATTGACCTGCAAGTTTATGTTTCCTGCCTAAAGGCTGACCTAGAATCCTAATGAGGGTATTCAGGCTGTGCTGCTTCTCTGGTTGGTCATAGTTCAACTTGGCTGTCTATCTATTGACCCTCTGCAGCACAGTCAACAGTTTTTATCCTTAACAGGAAACATACATGAGACATGTGTTATATCTGCCAACTTTCCTGTTGTTTTGCATTATACGTTCTTCTAAAATCCATGAGAGGCAAATATCAGCTTCACAGGACATTGCCTATGTACATCCATGGAGCTGTATGAAACACCCACTCTGTAATGTCTCTAGACATTACATAGGCATAAGGTGTTTAGGTGTTCCCTCAATGTTAGAGACCAAACAAATGATGATAATTACTAAATGGTATTCACATGACGTAGATGGCTCTCTATCCCTGGTTAATGAGGTTGTAAGATTTTAACCAAGATGGATGTATCCAAATTGTTACTAAGGTCTGGCTCAATTTTGTTCTTCTGAAGATAATACCATGAGTCATCTTAATAGGATAACAACTTAGTGTGTTTCCTACTATCAAAGATTCCAGTCCCCAGACTGTCAAGGACACCAGTTCCCAGACAATCCCAACAGAACTTCTTCACTGTTGAGACCATGAGTGCATTTTCACAATGCTCTGTTTCTCAACACACTGTTTCTCCACTCTACCTCTCCATTCACGAATGCCTGGACCTACCCGGCTTGTGTCTAGAGCTTATTCCTTTGCTCACCCTTCCTTTGAACCCCGTCCTGTGCTTCTACATTGCTTCCTTCCTCTGCCTAAACCTATCACTTCCAGTCGGTATGCAGAGTCTGGTTTCAGGTGTAGAGGGGGAACCAGCACACCAACATCCAAGGGAAAGCTCGATTCTGTAACTCAGGGACTTGAAATTAACCACAGGAGTGTCAGTTTCAGACCTGTGTCAGGCAAACCACACCGTGGACTTTAAAGTTTTTTCTGTTACAGAATTCCTGGGATTCATCTTCAACATATCTCTTCTAACAGTGTAAAATTGTGTGTAACAGTAACTGTGATGATTATGAAGAGTTTTACATACTGACCACTTACTAGGATTAAACTCTCAATCCTTATAAATGTTAGCGTGATAAACTGTCTAACATTTGTTTAAGAGACGAGAAAGCGGAGTTCTATAGGACGGTTGCTTACAAACAGGGCTGGTGAGTGGGGATCTAACATACAGTCACAAGTTGGTGTCTCTGGCCACAATTTTCACCTTTCCCCACAAATAAGTGGCAAATCTTCCCATTTATAACAGAGAACATACTATGTTAGTTCCCCCGGGAGGCTGCAGATACCAGGATATGCAATTGTTTTCAACTACCCTGCATATAGGAAATGCTAAATCAAGCTAAATTAAATCCAACAGAGTTCTAGACAGTTAACAAGCTTTGATTAACCCCCTGCTGTGTTGGGCACCCAGACATGACTCCATTAAGACTAATATTACTTAATTTATGAAAAATTTGTTACAATTATTCTGTTTCTAAAATTTAGGTTCCCTCAAAAAGGAAGTGCATTTCACAAAAAGGAAGCACATTTCACAATATACATCACTGATCTCAATTCCCTTTCTGTTCGGCACACATCTATGAATATCTAGTCGTATAGATACTTCTTGGATGGAGGGTTTGCCTAAACTAGGTTTTTTTTCCCTCTGCTACTCCAATTCCTCCAACAGCCATACTCATGGAAGCCCACATGCCTGGCTATTGTCTAAATAAGGTCATCCAGGTTCTGTGGAACCTGTGGAAATTGAGCATCTATTCATTATTCTGTTTATAGCTTGCACATCCCATGTGAACTTGGAGGAAATATGGGCTCAGGAGACCAAAGTACAAGGAGGAAGAAGAGGAAGAGGAGAATGTGGAGGAAAGAGAAAGAGGGAGGGAGCACAGATACAGGATGAGAACAATGCAAAGACCTCACTAGTACTTGGCAAAGACACTTGGTTCTCTTAAAACTGTTCTATATTCAGGGAAGACTTTGTCCTGAGAAATTGCCTCCTGAGAATGGATAAATAAGGATGCTTTTGAAAATTAGCAACTGACAAAATGACATTGTAAGTCACTGAGGAAAGCTGCGTCTTCTCCTTTGGGTCAAGGGGAAAGACCTAGTAACCATGCTACTGGGAAAACTGTCACCAGGTGGTGCTTCTTATTTTGCACCACTGCCAATATATCCGAGATGCTGCTTGCAACTGGAACACATATGTGCCGTGGGATGCTCTAGTTATATAGCACCACACCCAGTCTGCAAGCTGTGTAGGAAACAATCATACCTGCAGCCCAGACTCTAAGAGACAGCTTCACTAAGCCATGCCTCACACAGATCTAAGTTTCACAGATCAGTGTTTCTTTTCTCATGGTAAATGGATACGTCATTCTATAACTTTAATTAATTATAGACAATTTGAAAAACACTGTCAATAAAACAGAGTGTTGTGTACTCGTGGGAAAAGAAATGAGATGAAAAAATATAGCCTGTCCCATTATTCATTTGTATTGATCTAGATGTTCAAGCCAATATATCACAATTTGACAAAAGGTTAAATATTAACAGAAGAATCATTAATCTAACAAAACAAATTAGCATAACAGTAGCCCTCCTGACTGGTGTTCTGTGTACTGTAGATCTGGGTAGACTGTGGAAATCTTCAGACTGAGGTTTGGTACAGATCTTTACAGACGCAGTTGTACCAGGCTTTCCTTTGGGCCACCAACCAGCTCCCAAATCATGACATAGAGACGTATTATTAGTTTTGAATGTGCGACCTAGCTTACATACATTTCTGGCTAGTTCTTTCAACTTAGATTAACCTGTTTCTCTTTATCTACCTTTTGCCTCTTTATTACTTTTCTTACTTCTATATATCTTACTTTCACTGCTTCTTTATATCTGACTGGCTAGCATCTGCCTGACTTCTTGCCCCAGGTGTGACCCTTGTTCTCCCTTCGTTCTTCTTTTGTTCTTTCCCTTCTTTCTCTGGAGCCTAGATTTCTCCTCCTATTTATTCCCTCTGCCTAGCAGCCCTGTCTATCCCTCCTCTGCCTCACTATTCAGCTCTTCAGCTTTTTATTAGACCAATCAGGTGCCTTTGGGCAGGCAAGGTGAGACAGATGCAACTTATCTTTACATAATTGAACAAATGCTGCATAAGCAAAAGTAACACACCTTTACACAGTTAAAGTAATATTCTGAGGCATAAACAAATGTAACACATTTTCCCCCAGTTACAATAATAGTCTACAACACCCAGCCACTAATTAGACTAGATTCAGAGGTGAACAAGGCAAAGGGGTCACTTCGGTAGACTGACAAGACCTTATCGTAAGCATCCGCCACACAAAACATATATGCCCTTAACAAGGAAAGAATATGGTACATAAGGTAGCATGGCCTTGGCACATTTTCTTTTCAAATACTTCAGTGGGTGGTAGGGCTTCAGCATAGCCCACTCATCCTTGCATTTGGGAAACAGCAGTGGCTTTCTGCTCTCGTCTGCTGCTGTGGGCAGTCCCATCGATGTTGTTCATGTTATTATCAGACTCCTCTCTCTGACCAACAGGAAGAAGTTTTCCTGGCTGTGAAACACGAGCTTATGTGGGTGACAAGGAATCTGACACTGTTCTCCAGCAAACACCACTGACTTTTATTCTCTTAAAACGTGGAGAGCTGGAGAGTGATCTTCTGCAAGGCAGGTTCCAGGAGAACTGCATGGCCCAAGATCAAATACATGCCACCAAGCCTAGTTAAAACTATGGGGCTAGAGAGGTGGTTCAGAGGTTAAGAGCACTGGCTGCTCTTCCTGAGTACAATTCCCAGCAACCACATGGTGGCTCACAACCATCTGTAGTGATATTTGGTGCCTTCTCATGGCCTGCAGGTATACATGCAGACAGAACTCTGTATACATAATTAAAACAACCTTTAAGAAACCTATGCTTTTCTTTATGGTGTTAAAAACCAAATTGCATATATAATTTCCTCTGAGTATCCAGGTGAGGATGTTTGGTTGAAAAGGATGACTTTTAAGAGAGATCTGGCTATATAACTTTTGTAAAACCTTTTGCTGGTTCCCACCATGACGGCAGCCTGCTTCAGCTGCAGAGGCAATTACATCATCGCTGTTGCCATGCTCACCCCTTAAAATGCCACTTCTTGTTTCTTGTCTCTCTTCTTGCCTGTTCTCTCTGTCTGTCTGTCTGCCTGCCTCTCTCTTGTCCCCACTCCAAGCTTTTCATTCTTGCATGCCCTCCCCCTTCCCTGATAAACCTCTTGCACTAACTCTGTTGCATGTGGTGTATTTGCTTAGTGGCATACACCTTGGCATAGCCCATCTAAAGGTACCCACTTTGCCTTTTCTTTTTAAATCCTTTCACCTTTCTTTTTTTATCATGCCAGAGTTATCTGAAAGAATTCCCTTCAGCTACGTGGAATCATTGTGAGTTTAAGCATGGCTCACCAGCATTTAAACAACTCTTAAATGCCCTTTCTCCCTAACTCATCTATTCGAGCATGGCTTCCCTGAGCCTCCTCTTTGCAAGATTTGGCATGAATCTATGGTAGATGTTGTCTTCTTTAGAGCACTGGATATTCAGGAGTCTTCACAGATGCTTGCTAATGCTCCATACTCAAGTTCATTCAGAATAATTCAGAATTCTCCAGGACTGGAATACTTCAACCAAAATATAGATAATTTAGAAACAGGGATGCCTGATAGATTCATAATGTATTAAAAGACATTATTTTTTTAGTGAAAATTAAGAAACTAAGATAGTGTTAGTAGTGGATGTACATGGATGCATTGACTGACAGAGATTTTAAAATTCATTGAGAAATCTTAAGAGAAAAACATCAGGTCAATTCCAAGCCTTCTATATAGGAGAAGGAAAGTTTTGTTGGAGTCTTGGTGTGCTAATAGCTACTTTCCAATCTCTAATTTATAGAGGCCCATTTTTGCTTGGCTTTTTACACTGTGCAGCACTGGCCAACTTCAAAGACTGATGAAATCTGAGAGTGGTATTAGATCTAACATCATTTCAAGATGGGCTTTAAGCTGAGCGAGAATGAGCTGGACAGGAGGGGAAATAGAAAGGAAGAGAAAGGGCCTACAGATGAAACTCTTAGCCTCCTAGGAAATAGAAATATTATTTTTCAATCCTCTCTAGCAATCTCTGGGGCAGTTTATGCTGCTCTGAAATCATGTTGTTTCCTAGAATGGCATTGGAATAATGATATCGCGGAGCGAGAAGAATTATAATTTATGTGCCCCAATTAGTAAGAAGGATTTCCTGGAAGCAGCACCATTCTCTGAGATGACTCTGTGGCTGTGCATGGAATCTTTAGGCTGTACTAAGCAGAGAATGCAGTTATGTTGGGTCAGCATCTCAGAAGTTATTTCCTGCATCTCATTCAGCTCCATGGTCTGAGGACCAGTAACTGAATGCTAGTAACTGTTCCAGGGGTTTCTCTCTTTGTCCTCATCAAAAGCACCTTAATTCTGAATCTACCAGAAAACAAGATTTTAAGTCACTAAGCCAAATCTTGGTAGACTGAGAGGTGCAAAATATGAGTGTAAGCAAATGTGTTTTAAAAGTAAGACTTGAGAATCCACAAAGGATAGGATAAGGCTTAAAAATATGACATATCTAGCAAGCCAAAAATTAAGATTCCATAAAAATTCTCTGTGCTTTGCTGATGTAGTCATCCCATGTTACTTTAAACAGCCATGTGCCAGGTTAGAAGCAAAGATGGCTGGGAGGGTAAAGGTGCCTGCTGCTAATCCCCATGACCTGAGTCCCATTCCTTGGACTCTGAAATCCTAAACATTTTCCTCTGCCCTCCACATGTGTGCGGTGACACACACACTCATACACACAGATACTCACAAAATAAATATGTAATAAAAAGTAGTAACTGGCCTTCTCAAAACAATTTCTTTAAGAAAGAAACAAGGTTACTAACCCAAGTGACAATCTTAATTCACACTAGGGTTAAAACTAGCGTTTCTTAAAAGCATTTTAAAGGTAGCATCTTACACATAGGATGGTCTATGCTTCAGAGATGCTAGACCTGGGTTAGCATTTTGACTCAGCTATGTACTAGTTATGTATCATCTGCTATTAACCTAATTGAGGTTAGGGGGCTATTATTCACAACATCATAGTCTTGCTATGACACATGTAAGGTTCTTACAACAGTGGCACAACAGATTTCCCATAAATAATGGTTTTCTCTATCATTGTCATGAGTTGGATCCTCAAACCTTTCCTAGATTTTCTTGCTTTGGGAGCTCCTTCTGCTCCTTCAGCCAATAGCCTTTAAGATACCAACCCACTTGGGCGTGGTCTCGTTTGCTTTCAAAAGCGGTGGTAGCTGTGTACGTGCTCTCTTGCTTCTGGCTTCCAGCTGTTAGACTTCGTTCCTGATTGTGCAGAGGGCTGTTGTCTGGGATGGTGATCTGTAAGTTTTTTTCCTTTAAATAAATAACCATTTTATTAATCATAATTCCAAACTGGTGTGGGATTGTTGTGTGACTTACGCCTTCATCTGGCGCCCAACATTTGGTTTTAAACCTCCCCTGCTGCCAGCTTGGCTTTGCACGAGCCCTCCCTCAGCCACAGCCTGTGCATGGAGCCAGCAGTTCAATATAGAATATGGCGCAGTGGCTTTTCTTGTTGCAATTCTTTATATTTTCTCTTTACATGCCTCGGATTGGCTTCAAGTCCCCTCGCACCCTATCATTTGTCTCCCCACATGGATTTAAACTTCATGCCTCCTGGGCTCCATGGGCCCAGACAGTCTCTGCCTGCTTGTTTGTTCTTTTATGAGCAGTTTTTAAATCCCCCTTGCAGCACAGTGCTTAATCAGCGCAAGTCAGAGTGCAAGTGGTTGCCAAACACTTCAACCCCTTGGGGTGACTCTTTGTTACATGGAGGCATACGCGGCTTCTGGGTTGCTGTTCTCTACCCCTGGATTCTGGGTTTCTGGTTCCATGTATGGAATTGATTTAATTACATTTACTTTATTGAGCAACTCATATTTCCCAGTTTTTAACCAATACTAAGGCAGACACTGAGACAGGACCCTGTTTCTGTCACCTTTGCATTGGTTCTAGTTTGTGACTCAGCAGCAGAGCCACCTGCTGGATAATAGGTAATATGGCAGTTTTCATTTCCATTGCAAATTTTACTGCTTTCTTTACTAATACAATGGATTATATCATGCGAGGTTTATATGACTATGGGGATACCTCAATTTACTGGTTACTAGGTTTCCATATTCTATCATTAAGGAAGAATATGACACTCCTAAGAACAATACAGTCTTTACAGACTAATAATGAACAGCTAGTTGAAAGGATTAAAATTATTGAAAATCAGAGGCTATCTGAACAAGTGGATACTATGATAGGCAAGATTGACTCCATATCCAAGGGTACTAGGAAGTTACCTGAAAGGGTTCATACTGTTGAATTTGATGTTCAGAAGTTATCACAAAGTTTTGATAAGGTAACAGACAGAATGTACCTCCAGGATGGCAATTTACAAGAGATCCAAGAAAAGTTCAAGGAGGACATGATATAATTGAAGGGAAACATTAAAACCTTGGAATCACAGGTACAGAATGGGGACCAAAATATTGATACCTTAGTGAAATCACTAGAAACATATGCAGGTCAGGAGATTCAGGCTTTATGAGAGATAATGATAAAAGGATTTGAAATGATTGAGGGAATTATTGGAGCTGGTGAACAGAGAAATAAGGCACAAGAACAGGATAAAACATCACCACCGGCTGTCAGAACTGGTTTACCCAGGGTTTTAGTGTCATACCCTGTAATTTACTCTGACAAAGCATCAACTTCTAAAGGCTCAAAGGGAGCCAAAGAAGGCAGATGGATGCCAATAGGAATGAATGATATAAAAGAAATTAAGGAAGCTGTCATTAATTATGGTTTGCACTCTGCATTTGTTAAGGAAATGATAAGGACTTGGGCTTCTAATGTCAGAGTTACTCCCAATCATTTCTCTCAGTTAGTGTCCACAATATTGGATGATGAACCTTTCTTGATGTTTGGAATTTATTTAAGAGAAGAATCCAAACAGATGGAACAGCAAGGAAGAGCAAAAGGTGTAGAGGTTTCCCAAGATCAAATTCTTGGTGTAGGAGCATATGCTGATCCACAGGTCAAAGCTCTTTACAATGCAGTATTGTCCCTATGACACAAAGCAGCCTTGGATGCTTGGGATAGGCTACAAAAACCAGGGGAAAAGATCGAATCATATACCAGGGTTAGGCAGGGACAGAGAGAACCCTTTACTGACATTTTGCAAAGATTAATTAAGGCTCTGCAAATAGGAGTAACAGACCCAGAAGCTAGATGAATAATTCTTGAATCTCTGGCTTTTGAAAATGCAAACATAGAATGTCAAAAGATAATTGGGCCTTCAAGGTCTAGATCAGCATCTATGGATGAACAGATTCAGCATATGATGAATGTTGAGACGTTTGGCTATAATGATGAATCTTGGGTAGGAGAAGCGATTTCCAAAGCAATGAGGAGACATCAAACTGCCAAATGTTTTAATTGTGGTAAATTAGGAAACCTGAAAACGGACTGCAGACAAGGAATTTCTAGGAATAACATCTCCTCTGGGAATGACAAAAATAGGAAATCTCGGCCTTCAGGTATATGTAGGAGGTGTGGTAAAGACCAACATTGGACCAATGAATGCAGGTCAACAACAGACAGGCAAAGTAACCCAATACCATTGGGAAACCCCTTTAGGGGCCTCTTGCAGATCCTCAAGCCAAAAGTGGCCCAGTCATTCCCAGTTACAGTGGAGAATGTGTCTTACCAAGAAAATTTAAAAATCAAATGCCTCCTTTAAAAAGCAATTCTGGTCTAAATGATGGGTTAAATGTGGAGGATGAGTAAAAAAAAGTACAGTAGGATAGAGTAAACGTATATTTTGGCAGACTTCTATTAATGATCAAACACCAAAGCTAAGAGTCTGTATAAATGGCATTTTTATTGAAGGCTTATTAGACACGGGTGCGGACGTAAGTATCACTACTCCAGAATCTTGGCATCCAAATTGGCCCCTTCAAGAGGTAGATGTTCAGTTCCTGGGAATTGGAACCCTATCTCGTGTAAAACAAAGCTCAAGATGGGTTGAATGCATAGGGCCTGAAGGGCAAATAGGAAGACTAGGGCTATATATAGCCAATATTGCAATAAATTTATGGGGCTGTGACCTGCTACAGCAATGGAATACCCAGATTAACATTCCTGCAGTCCCAGGAACTCATAATTCTGGGAAGGATATAATGAGGTATTATGGGAAAAGGTCACCAGCCATCAGGCTGTACAAGAACATACAGCAACTAGCAAACATTTAGAGGTACCAACAGCCTTACCTTTAAAATGGTTAACTGAGAAGCCAATATGGATCAAGCAGTGGCCTCTAGCTGAAGATAAATTACAGGCTTTGGAACAGCTGGTACGAGAGCAACTAGATGCTCATGATATTGAAGAATCAACCAGCTCTTGGAATTCTCCTGTGTTTGTTGTAAAAAAGAAATCTGGTAAATGAAGAATGGTGACAGATCTAAGAGCTGTCAACAAGGTAATTCAACTATGGGTCCCCTACAATCTGTAATTCCTTTGCGTTCTCTATTACCAAAAGGATGGCCTCTTATAGTTATTGATTTGAAAGATTGTTTTTTCACTATAACTTTACAAGAAAAGGATAGAGAAAAATTTGTCTTTACAGTGCCTACTTGTAATAATGCTCAGCCTACTAGAAGATATCAATGGACTATCCTTACAGGGGATGCTCAATAGTCCCACATTGTGCCAATATTTTGTAAGTCAGCCATTGGAAATAATTCGTAAACAATTTCCTAAGTCTATAATTTACCATTATATGGATGACATTTTGTTTTCTGATTCAAATAAAGATACTTTAGAAAAAAATTTTTAAAGAAGTAAAGAAAGTCTTGCCTAAATAGGGATTACAAATTGCTCCTGAAAAGATTCAAAGAGGAGATTCTGTTAATTACCTAGGTTACAGAATAGGTTTACAGAAAATTAGAACACAAAAGGCACAAATTAGGAGAGACTGATTATGGACTATTAATGACTTTCAAAGATTTTTAGGAGACATTTCCAGTCTACGACCAGCTGTTGGGATAACACCTCATCTAATAGTACATTTAAACAAAACCTTAGATGGTGATAAAGATTTCAATAGTCCTAGATAATTAATAGCTGAAGCAGAAAAGGAACTGACAATGGTTGAAGAAAAATTACAGGAGGCACATGTAGATAGGGTGAATTCAAATCTCAGTTATATCCTAGTCATATTGCCTTCCAGAATTTCTCCTATGAGAATTTTAATGCAGAGGGAAGATATTATTTTAGAATGAATATTTATACCATATAAACCAAGTAAAAAATTATAAACTTATGTGGAAAAAGTCTCTGAATTAATTATAAAAGGTAAACTGAGACTTTGTCAACTAGCAGGTATAGATCCAGCAGATTATAGTGCCTTTTACTACTGATGAAATAAAAAAGTTATGGGAAGACAATGAACCATGGCAAAGAGCTTGAGCTAATTTTTTGGGAGAAATTAATAGCAACTATCCCAAAAGTGATAGACTTAACCTTATAAAGAGAACTTCGGGCTGGAGAGAAGGCTCAGTGTTTAAGAACATTGCCTGCTATTCAAAAGGTCCTGAGTTCAATTCCCAGCAACCACATGGTGGCTCACAACCACCTGTAATGAGGTCTGGTACCCTCTTCTGTCCTGCAGGCATACACACAAGACAGAATATTGTATACATAATAAATAAATAAATATTTTTTAAAAATGCTGGAGAGATGGCTCAGTGGTTAAGAGCACTGCCTGCTCTTCCAAAGGTCCTGAGTTCAATTCCCAGCAACCACATGGTGGCTCACAACCATCTGTAATGAGATCTGGTGCCCTTTTCTGGCCTGCAGGCATACATGCAGACAGAATACTGAGAATACTGTATACATGATAAATAAAAAAAAAGAAAACATTTACTCTTTGCCGGGCGGTGGTGGCGCACGCCTTTAATCCCAGCACTCGGGAGGCAGAGGCAGGCGGATCTCTGGGAGTTCGAGACCAGCCTGGTATACAGAGCTAGTTCCAGGACAGGCTCCAAAGCCACAGAGAAACCCTGACTCGAAAAACCAAAAAAAAAAAAAAAAAAAGAGAGAACTTCTTGGATTCTTTCTCAAATTGTATGTTATGCTCCAATAACTGGAGCCCGTACATTTTATACTGATGCAAATAAATCAGGGAAAGCAGTATACAAATCAGAAGAATTAAGTAAGGTGAAACAAATCCCTTATAATTCTGTCTAGAAGGCAGAATTATACACCATTCTTATGGTGCTAAGGGATTTTAAAGAACCTCTTAAAATAGTTACAGATTCACAATATGCAGAAAGAGTTATCTTGCATATTGAAACTGCTGAATTTATACCAGATGATACAGGATGATACAGAATTGACTTCATTGTTTATCCAGGGGCAAGACATAATCAGAAATAGGCTTTGTCCTATGTACATAACACACATCTGATCCCATATGGATCTGCCTGGTCCTCTAGCACAAGGTAATGCGGAAATTGATCAATTATTGATTGGAAGTGTGTTGCAGGCTTCAGAATTTCATAAAAAAAATCACACCAATAGCAAAGGTTTAAAGAACGAGTTTTCGAGCTGGAGAAATGGCTCAGTGGTTAAGAGCTCTGCCTGCTCTTCCAAAGGTCCTGAGTTCAATTTCCAGCAACCACATGGTGGCTCACAACCATCTTCAATGAGATTTGGCGCCCTCTTCTGGCCTGCAGGGATACATGCAGGCAGAGTACTGTATACATAGTAAATAAATAAATAATTTTAAAAAAAGAACGAGTTTTCTATTACATGGCAACAAGTAAAGGAGATTATAAAGAGATGCCCTACTTGCTCTTTCTATAATCAAACACTGTTGCCTGCAGGAAGTAACCCAAAGGGTACTCAAAGGAATGAAATCTGGCAGATGGATGTGTTCTACTTTACAGAATTTGGTAAATTAAAATATGTACACCACACCATAGACACATATTCAGGTTTTCAATGGGCAACTGACCTGAACTCAGAAAAGGCTGATTTGGTAATCACACATTTATTGGAAGTTATGGCTATCATGGGTATACCTGCACAAATAAAGACAATGGTCAGGCATATGTATCTAAGAAAATGAAACGCCTTTTTGCTTATTATAATATAAAGCACATTACAGGTATACCAAATAATTCTACAGGTCAGGAAGTTACAGAAAGGTCAAATCGTACTATAAAGAATATGCTGAACAAACAGAAAGGGATGGAAAATACCCCCAGAAATAGATTGCATAATGCTTTATTAACCTTGAATTTTCTTAATGCTAATGAGAAAGGAACAACAGCAGCAGAGAGGCATTGGATAATGGAAAAAACTTCTGAATTGAATCAACCAGTATATTTCCAGGATGTGTTGACCTCACAATGGAAACCAGGCGATGTACTATGTTGGGGAAGGGGTTTCACTCTTGTTACCACAGGAGATGAAAAATTATGGATACCATCAAAATTAATAAAGATTCGCTTTGAAAAGACGAAACCTATTGAAACAGAGAAATGACAGCTCCTCCACAATGGTGATAACTATATGGGTGGTAAGAAATACATTTAGGCTGGGGGCAGTGTCCTGTTCTTATCTTTGCAGGAAAATACTCATCTTCAAAAATTCAAGAAACCCCTGATGTTTGAATGATGACAGGTAGAAAAATAACTATCTAATAAGTATCATCAAGAAAATCAAATATGGTTTGCAAGTACAAATGATACAATGTATACATTTATATATATGTATATGTATGTATATGTTTATGAATATATTGAGCTGGTTTTAGAGTTGGACAACGGCTCTGTCCTTCTTTAAATCTAAGTGTGTTGTTAAAAGAAAAAACCCAGAGTTTCTATCTCATGTCAAGAGCTGTTTGATGTGGGCCAGAAAGAAAAAAGAATTTAGAAAACATCTTTGCTTTTCTTCATATCTATTTTTGTCTTTATCGTACCTTAAGTGAATATATATGTCTCTATATGTCTATATAAATAATGTTTAAGTTTTCCACAGTGAACAATGTATTTTCCTGCAGTAATCTTTGAAGTTTCCAGGAAGAAGATGGGGCCCCATAACAACAACTCCACTTGGTTGATAGGACGTAATGATACTGATAGCACTACTACAAGACCTGTTCTGGGTACCAGCTGCATAAGACGGTTCCAACTTGATTAGCTGAAATGGTGCACATCTTTTACAACGTTTAGAATACTAGAAGTTTAAAAGTAGGGCTGTTAATCCATCTTCAGGTTCTGCATCCAGGGTTTCAATCACCTCCACATCAGACACATTTGGGACATCATTGTGTCTATACTGAATGTGGACAGACTTTCTCCTTAACTAGTCCCTAACATGTTCAGTTTAAAAGCTATTTACATGTCATTTGCATTTCAGTAAGGATTTTGTGTCACTTGGAGAAGATACAAAGGGCATGGGAAACATGCATTGGCTGTGTACAGTACTGTGCCGTGCTAGAAACAGAGCTGGAGAGTAAGGTGGGGAACTGCCCTGTGAACTGTGAACTGATGTTGGCTGGACTTTACTCCTCCTGTAATTCATATGCAAGAGGAGATGTGCTCTGTGCTGGGATTGTTTTATCCCTGAAAGCATTCCCGCCCCCCATTACTGTACACTCTTTAAGGGCTTGTATTACTGGACACAAGGACCGTCCTCCCATCTGGGTCTTGGGTATTTCTTTAAACTGACAGTCACATGCAGGGGCTTGGTCACACTCAGTTTCCTTCCATTAGTAAGGCTGATGTCTATAATATGCAGTTTCACCTGAAGGTACCTCCTGTCTTAGTTCTGTTCTTTTGATGTTAACTGTCATTAAGCCTCATGCTTGAACACCTCAGGTGTTCCCAAGAGTTTAATTCAACCTCAGGATTATAGGACTTTGGCCCATGGTTTCCTACAACATGCCTGTGCACGTACATTTGTCTCAGAGCAGCGTATCCCTGCTGTTCGTTAATCCTGAAAGTAGGGTAAGATACGCAAACTCAGTTTTTTGGTTTTATACTTGTGCTCTGATCTTCCTGTTCACTTTATATTTGTGATTCAAAGATGACTTTCTAATAGATACTTTTAAAAATGACCAGCTAAACAAAGACACAAAAAAAAAAGCAAAAAGAAGCTCATCCTTAACAACAGCAGCAGCAACAGAACAGCTCACAAAACACTGCCACCTGAGTTCTGACGCGCCCCTCCCTGTCTAGGTGCTTAAGCCCCTCCCTGCCTAGGGGCTTCATGCCAGAAAAATTCACTTTGTAGGCTGTGAACAGGTTCCTTCCAATCTCCTGTACTTTCTTTGGTGTCAAAGGAATGTTGTCCTAAAGTTTGATGTGCTTTAACCCTTTCCCTCAAGTGTCATTTGCTTTAGATGTGCAAACGGTTTTAACAATTCAGACATTTTGATGTGATATTCCTAATGTTGACTGATATTGAAAAAAATGCACCCCTTTCACTAAGAAATAAAAATCAATTTCAAGGAAAACAATTTAATTATATTTCTTAGTGAAATGGTGCATTTTTTCAATATAAGTCAACATGTTAGATTTTCTCTGCTATCTTGGTTGGGTACCAATTTTGCTTCAGCAATTCTCTTTTATTCATGGTAGTTTTTTTTTCTCCTAACTTTAGTTCTGATCAATTTTGGGTGATTTTGGTTTTTAAGACCCCTTTTCTCCCCACCATCTATCTTTCTGAAGGCATTGTTTTGTGTTTTGAGATTCATTTAGTCCTTCTAGTGTGGCCACTATATCTAAAGAATATTGTATTTATTTTTGTTTTTCATATATTGTCATTTTAATGCTTTCTAGGTTGTTTTAAAATAAGACTTCAAAATTTGAGCTGTGTTTTGAGCATCTCTTGCATGTTTTCATTCTCTGTAAAGATCCTTCCATCCTCATCTTTTTTAAAGCTTATGTAGGCTTCTCTTTCCCTTATACTCTATGGAATTGGTTTCCTTGGATTTTGGCTAAGAAATTTGGGTCAAAAAATGGATTTTTGTTATTGTTGTTATTTTGTCTTTTTTTTCTCTCCAAAGCTCTATTCCTTTTGGTTTAATGTTGCATTAAAAATAGAACAGGCAAATTTTAGGATGCCCCCTTCTCTTTCCATCTCCTCCACTTTTCCTAGACCCTCTGCCCTGATGGTTCTGGCCTAGCAAACCTCACCATCTTCTCTCCCTGTCCTGAAGTACTCTGAGGGGACACCTCTGAACCCTTATACCAACCAGATGAACAACTGCTTAAGGCCTATGGGCTATTCCTCTATTAGGAATATAGCCGAGCTGTTGGGTGATTGTCATTTTTACATGGCTTGCCCAGTGTTCCATTCAGGGACTATGAACACCATGGGATTCCCATCTGCTCTGATTTGTGACCATTTTCTCTCAGAGGTACTGATTGACATCCATTTGCATTTTGAGCATTTAGATATCCATTATTATTCCCCTGCACCACTCCTGTCTTCCTACCCTATCTCTCTACTTCCCCTCTCTTTCCAGGTTTTCTCCTTTCTTTTTCCTTCTTTCTTTTATTGGGCTCAAACACAGTGCATTGTAGAAGTTAGGCAAGTGTCAGAAGGACTCCAAGAATGGAGTCATGTGAGAAAACTCCAAGAAAACAAGACAGGAATATTGTGACTTCAGTTTCTTGAAAAACAGAGAATTATTCATGGAATGTGTTTTTGTGCTCCTCCCAGGAGTATTACTTAGGACTGATTTAGTTCAAACTATTCATTACCACTGACTATAGTTATTTGTTTAGGTACCTCTATGGAAAAATCTATTTATGCCACATTCGGCCTATCCACCGCATGCAACTTGCCCTTGTTGATTGGACACCCTTCTCTGAACCCTCAGAATGTAAATTATCAGATGCTGTGAATAAAGTTGGCTATTGCATGAGACTTCAGTCTGCCTTACTTATGGGCGCCATTCTCCCAGGTCCCACTGCCTCAAGCGTGATGAACAGGTGAGCAGTCTGCCTCAGGCCTCCTTTCAATTGTTTGGTTCCCAAATCTTTGTTTGTCTAGGTGGTTTTTCTCTCTCATCCTATGCAAAGATTCAGAGACAAACACACTGTCACCACCATTATTTCCCAGATTGTAATTTATATCTGTAAAAAAGCAGGAACGACTCTTTGATTTACCATACATAAGAAGTTAAGGCGACCAGGCCAAAGGGAGCCAACCCAGTGTCTGCCTGGCACTGTCAGAGGTACTGACCATGCCTAGCCAATAAGGGACAACCAAGTGGTGTTTCCTGAGTGCCTAGCAACAGGCGCTGTCAGAAGTCCTGATTGTGCCTAGCCAATGAGGGGTGACCACAAAAGTCAACTGTCAACTATTAGAATTCCTGGGTGCTGGGAGGTTTTATAAGTCCTTCCCCACCCCACATTGTTGAACAGTCAGTTCTGTCCCTTTCATCATACACCCAGGTCTGGTTATGCCTTCTTATCTCCTCCCCCAAGAAAGACATTAGGGCCCAGCGACAACTATGAAGTAGGTTTGCATAAAGAAGAAAACACCCGAAAGAGTGAGTTTGGGTTCTGTCTACACACTGCAGCTCTGTGTTGCAGAAAGACAATGCCAGTTGCCAAGTTTTAATGTTTATGAAACTACCTTTTACAAATACAGGTGTGGATTCAATAGGAAAAAAAAAAGTTTTCATTATGCAGTGATATTTACAATTGATCCCCTAGGCCTCTTTGTTGTCTCAACTCTATTTTCTACCATGAACCTCAGTGGAAGGGATTCGGTAGCGCACTTAGAATGCTGAGCCTGATCCCTGATGTTCGGAAGCTAATGGGCTGTGACAAAAGAAGTGCCAAACCGGGCACAGGCTGCTGCCACCATGTGCTCTCTGCTCTGTCAGTGATGGGAGGGGTGAGTTTTCTTGAATGGGGAGTTTTCCGTAGCTCCAGACAGATGCAGGGAGAATGAATTATATACTTTAATAAAGGGAAAAATTAACATCTAAGCATTCATTTATGTATATGGGAACTCCTTCCATGATATATTTGCAGAGATCAGATATTTGGGGTTCTTCTTTCCACCATTGGAGTCCCCAGGATCTAAACCATGTTATGAGGTTTGGTAGCAAGCTCCTTTACCAAGTGAGCCAGAAAAACAAAACAAAACAAAACAAAAAAGCTCATTGAAATGACATATTGCTGCTAATTTTATTGTCCTGCTAAGTTGGGGGAAGTACCAAAATGCAGAACTGAGATACAATCACCTAGCTTACTTCCAAGCAATCATCTCTTTTGAAAAGTTTAAGGTAATATTTACAGAGCTTCTAAATCAGCTATTTCTATTATGCAGATTCAATTTGTTAATATATGGTTAATATACATAGTATGTAGAGTTAGTGTGTTAATGCATAGTTAATATACACAGTTAATATGTAGGGAGTTAGTATGTTACTATATAATTAATATACACAGCTAATATGTAGAGAGTCAGTATGTTAATATATAGTTAATACACACAGTTAATATGTAGAGAGTTAGTGTGTTAATACATAGTTAATATACACAGCTAATATGTAGTCAGTATGTTAATATATAATTAATATACATAATTAATATGTACAGTTAGTGTGTTAATACATAGTTAATATACACAGTTACTATGTAGAGAGTCAGTATGCTAATACATAGTTAATATTCACAGCTAATATGTAGAGAGTCAGTATGTTAATATATAGTTAATATACATAGTTAATACATACAGAGTTAGTGTGTTAATACATAGTTAATATGTGCAGCTACTGTGTTAATACATAGTTAATATCCATGGTTAATATATACAGTTAGTGTGTGAATACATAGTTACTATGTAGAAGATTATTAGTGCTGGCTATTTTTCAATAGTTCTATGCAGTTAAATCACCTGAATTTTTTCTAGCAAATTTTTGTAGTTGTACACCAGCTTCTAGCATTCAAGAGGTGGTCTCCTGTTTTTCTCAAGAATTTCCAAGCTGTGGCCCTATCTTAGAGACAGTGTGAGATATGTCATCTTTTATGTGAATGAATCCATTATCCTGCTGATTACACAGCCAGGAGGTTCAAAGCAACTTTATAAGGAACCGAATTTTTATGATGTCAAACACAAGGAAGACAAAGCTTTGATTATTAAAAATAAATACTTCATGAGTATTACTAAATGTTGATAATTATGGATGATAATTTTATTGTTGTGGTCAGATTGTTTAGGTTGGAAAGCAGAGAGAGTGAGGACATCACTACAGTGGAAGAATAGAATCATGGAGAGATATGCACTTAGATCCAGATCCCAATCGATGATCAACTAGCTCTTAATTATTACAATGGAAGTGGATCCTACACTCTAATGAAAATCAGAACCCAAGTTGGTCTGTATTCATTCAAACTTTCAAAAGACAGGGCTGAGAATGTGCCTCAGATGGCAGAGTGCTTGCTAATTATGCATGGAGTCCTAGCTTTGAATAAACCTGGCGAGATGGCACCTAGCTATAATCCCAGCACTTTCAACGCTAGAGAGGTGGAAGCAGAAAGACCAGCAGGTTCACGAGTATCCTTGGCTGTACAACAAGTTTGAAACTAGCCTGGGACACATGAGAGCCTATCTCAAAATAAAAATAAAATTTTTATTTTTATATATTTTAGGTTGGGATGAAGCACTCCTATAGCACACATACATCCTAGCTCTAATTCCTAGCACTTTATAAAACAGGCATGGGTCTATGTGTTTATAATGCTAGCACCAGAGGGGCGGAGATGGGTGGCTTGCCAAAAGTTTAAGTCCAGCATGGACTATAGCGTGGGTCCCTATTTCTTAAAACAAAACAAATCAAATCAAAGAATGGAGAGAATGATGCGAAGCCTTCCATCCCGAGACCACGCCCAGGAGATCTGCTTTCTAGAATGAGATCCTCTTCCTAGAGCCCTTCTTGCTTCAGCCAGAGAGCGCAGAAACACAGTGGAGCCAAGTGACCAGTTCACAGCCAACCTGAGACACAAAGTCGCCAAAAGCTTTCCGTCCTGCCCATACAACAGTCTAGATAATTCTGGTTTGATTTTATCTGGGCCTTCCAATGACCCTTCTTCCGTAGTTCACCTTCTGCGGAGAGTCACGGACACAGTACTCTCTCCCCACATCTGCTCCACTGCCACGGGGTTCTCTCCCGATGAGTGAGCTAGGCGTGCCAAGGCACTGTGATGAAGAGGTCACTTAATTTCCGTCCGTAAAGCCAAATCTCCCATGCTCCCTGTAATTACCAATCAATTTTACATAAATAGCAAAATTAAGTCCCATTATTCTCATTTGCCACAAAATTAGAGGAATTAATTAAACATGGAAAGGGGGCCAATGCCTGCCAAATCACCACTTCCAGGAGACAGAAACAAATCCCACGCAGGCAGGAAGAAAACTGAACATGGTATCGAGAGAGTGTGCATGGATGTGACTAGAAGCAGCCTGGAGTGGGGCAAGTATCTGACACCCACACACTCAGCGCTCCTGTCTTACAGAGATGGCAGAGGAAACACATTCTTCTCCACAGATGCGGGGAAGTATCACGACAGACCCAATAACACAGGTGTGGACTCCTTTCTGTTATTGAAGAAGGTATGGTCTGTCATTAAAGAGCTTGCCTCAGCAGCGTGAGGACCTGAACTCAAGATCCAGCCCCCACCGAAGGAAAGTCCTGCACAGCGCTCTGCAATTGCAATCTTAGAGCCAGAGAGGTGGAGGCAGGTATATCTCTGAGGCTCGCTGCCTAGCAGGTTTAGCCTAAACAGAGAGCTCTGCGCCAGTGAGAGATTTGTCTCTAAAATAAGATGAACCATGCCTGAAGAGCAACCATGCCTGAAGGGCCTGAGGTTGACCTTCTAGAAAATTCTGGTTTGATCTTATGTAGGCCTGCAAGCAAACCTGCCCAAACATGTGCATCTGCACACATAGGAACACACGCACATACAACATACACATGCAAACTCTATGAACCCTGAAGAGAAGGCAAATCTATGCACCTGACCATTGCTAGTGAGTGCAGCTAGGCTCCGGAGGCCAGACCACAGGAACGGCCCTGCTTCTTTGAGAAAGGGCTTGTGATGAATAAGAGAAAATTCCTGAAATAAACAGAGAGCAGATGAGGAGGGGTGGGGCCTGTGTTTGAACTCGCTTAAGTTTGGCATCGGGCTCAATCACACTCAGATCTTTTACAAAGTCTATAAACTGTCAGGCCGAGGTTGGTAAATCAGATTCACAAGCCAGCAAAGGTTAAGGATCAAGACTGAATATGCCCCCTTGCAATGACTCTCATTATGACCCCGGGCGACATCAACCATTCCTTAGATAACCCCCAAATATAATACAGCTCTAATGTTCGGGCCACACATTAAACGTTCTTCATACTTTCCTTAAAGAGAATTTTATTTCCTGTGTCCATTTGACTTACACCGAGTTTTTGTCTTGGGAACACTGAATGGCTACCTCAAGTTGTTCTTGGTAAGCATGAAAGTACCCACCCGGTCTCTTCTGTGAAAACCACTCCTCTGGCAATGGGAAGGCAACTGGATCTCTTTCATTAGCTGCCTTCTATAAATGTGACATTTTTCTTCTAACTCTATGCTGGAATTTTATTGACACAGAGAATAGACAGCAATGATTTCTTTGGGTTGTAGTAAGTTAGTATTAGTTAGTCTTTGAGCATAATTGAGGATGATTAAGAGAAGCGGAGGGGATATGCTCAGAACACAGGGCAGAGGAGTATCTGTCAGAACCTCTTTCACCTGCATCTCCAAGCAGGAACTGGGAACTCAGCCACAAAGAGAAGCAACAAGTTCTCCTCCCAGAATCCACATCACCCATTTTTTTTTTAACGACCCATGATTTATACTTCCTATGATGTTTGCTTACCAAGCCAAGTTGTGGAGAGTCACAAGCTTCTGAGCTAGGAACAGGAGTTAGAAGTTGGTCAAGCAAGAACAGGACCCTGAAACAGCAGTTACCAGGATGTTCTTTCTGAAGTCCTTAGGTACAAGAAGGGGGCTCTGGTTCCTGCTTCTTTGACATCTCCTAAATGAGCACCTATCTGAAGATGTCGTGCTTATGGGACTGGAGTAAAGGGGACACCTGGATGGGGCGACTGACTGGCCAGCTCCTCAAACTGGCAATCCAGTTCCTGGGACACTCCTCATGCTCTACAGGATTCTCTCTCTCTCTCTCTCTCTCTCTCTCTCTCTCTCTCTCTCTCTCTCTCTCACCTATCTATCTATCTATCTATCTATCTATCTATCTATCCATCCATCATATCTATCTATGTATCTATCTACCATCTCTTTCTCCCTCTCCCCCTCCTGCCCTCCCTTCTCTCTTAATTTCTCACTCATGATTCTTTAATAAATTTCCATCTAAAACTCCTTGTCTGTGGTCTATGAATTCCATTCTATAAATTTATGAGACAAATGCCCTAGGCCCTGATCTAGGGCAGCTTTGGTGAGCCTCAACTTTCTAGAGTCCCTAAGAAGGACTACTTCGATCTAAAATATAATCCCAATATCTCTGAACCTCCACCTTTGTTTATTTTAACTCATCAGAATAAAAGAATGGAAATCTCAGTCCAACATTAGCCAGACCCAACTCAAGGAGGAGGCAGAAGAGAAAACAAAGAAAGGATTTGCACTTATAGAATGTTTGCTGAATTCTAAAGTCATTTATAATATGTGGATGAGTTATATATTTTAACACTTCCACTAGATTACTAAAAGTTAGCTATTTGTGTGTATATATGTGTGTATGTGTGTGTCTATGTATGTATGTGTATGTGTGTGTCTATGTATGTGTGTGTATGTGTGTATGTGTATGTATGTGTGTGTATTTGTGTATGTGTATGTGTGTGTATATATGTATGTGTGTATGTGTGTATGTATGTATGTGTGTATGTGTGTGTATATGTGTTTGGAGGCTGGAAGACAACCTCCAGTGTTATTCCTCAGGATCATCACTGCTCTTGTTATTTATTTTTTGTTTTATGTTTTGAGACATGAACTCACCTTGTAAACTCTGCTGTGTGGTTATGAAGTCCCCAGGATCCATGCAAATTCAAAGACCTGAGTTTGATCCCCAGAATTCATGCTAGGCAAGCATGTTTCCAAGGGAGGTATCCCAAGTCCTAGGAGTTAACTGAATTTCAAAGCTTTATCCTTAAGAGTGCTAACAGTCACACCCAGGTGAAAATGACTCCAACTTTGTCTGTATTACTGTTGGGAGACTTGAAAGGGAACACTTCATCTGGACAGGCCAGGCCAGATGCAGCCTTCCCCCTCTCCCGGTCAACTCCACAGTGTAGAAGGAGACAGTAACGTTGTAAGGATACTGAGAATACAGGTTTCGGGTGGGGCATCTATGGTCAGCTGTTCAAGTTGCTATGGCATGTAGACCAATTCACTTGCTCTCCCTATTCTCCACCTAGGGCCTGATGGTTCAAAGGGCTGACTGAGATCAGTCCCGAAAAGCCTGGGCAGCTAACACTAGGCAGATCCCAGGAGGGGCTCGGTTGTTTGGGGGCCACTTCAATCGCTGTTATTATTTCCACTCTGCTGCCATCTCCTGCGGACTCTTGAAATCCATACACTTGTGCAGCTAGCTGCCTTTTATCTTTTGTCTAGGGGAAAATTAGCATTTGGGTTGGAAAACATATTCGAGAAGGAAGGAGGGTGCGCTGGGTAAGCCTCTCCCCTGACACTATCGACCAAGGGCAAGATTGGGCAGAGGGATGGTAGACCAAATCTTCTTGTCTTTATTATATTTTGATCTTTCTGTGTATTTATTGACATGCAAGGTTTGGCAATACTGTGATCCCTGGTAGGATCACAAGGATTCTACCTGTGTTTCTGGGATAAAGGTAGGGGTTCTGTTCTCCTCTACAAGAGGATCTTGGACTTCTAGGAACAAAATATTACAGACATTGCAAAAAGGAGTTCTTATCATTGTGCTTTGCTAGGTGTGGTCCATCATTCCTGTGATGGACATTCCAGAAGCTGACAAAGACAAACCCCTAGGGTTCACAGGGCCAATACTGAATGTCTGTGAGCTCCACTCAGGTCCCCATCCTTGCCCACCAACTGCTATGAAAAAATAGAATAGGAAAGTAACTAGGTACCGATAACTCAGATCCATCAGGGGACAGGATGCAGTTGTCTGGGTGGCTAATTTCTGATCATGGGGCACAAGTGATGACGTAATCATTTACTCTGTGGTATGCCTTTTCATCATGACCCCAGCATCAAGAAACCTAAAAATGCTGGGCTGGGACTTATGGGCATTGTAAAGTTAGCTAAATTCATAAAAACAAGCTAAAAGTCTGTGGGTACTTCCCACCAAGGCAGCTGTGCGTGATCTTAGCTCTCTACCTGCCTCTAACTTCCATTCACCTTCAAGGTCCTCCCTTTGAGGACCAGCTCAGGACACCTTCCCTTTCATTCACTCCTGGGATTGAATAGGACAGTGAGACTCCTGGCCTGGGGAAACCAGAGGCAAATATACAATCCCATTTCTATATTTCTCTTGGATGGGAGTTAGATTTCCTTAATCACAGAGGGGACCTCGGTTTCTGAATGTTTATTCTCTTGGACACTATTTTGAACTTTCAAAACTACAAAAGAACATTCAACAGATAAATACAGAGAACTCACGAAAACTTGTACAGATTCACTCATCCTATAAACACAGAGAACTCATGGAAACTCGGGCAGATTCACTCACCTTAAGATTTCGTTCCTCACCCATACTATTAATGTTTATTTTATGATCCCCTGGGAGTAGGCTGTAGCCTTCTAACCCCTTTGTTGTGAAATACTTGGTGTAATGGAAAAATTAAAAATGTGGCAGGATCCCTTGCGGCAGCAGGCAGAAGAAACGCTGCAGGTCCCCAAGCGGTGGCAGCAGGCCATGTGGCGGCAGGCAGTGGGCCCCGAAAGCAGCCAGTCCCAGGCAGAGACGGCTGCCGGTCCCTGAGCGGTGGCTGGTCCCAGGCAGGGAGACACATGGCAGGTAGGCAAGAGACAAAGACATGGATAGGCACACCATGCAGAGTGAGGCTGGATATTTATTCAGGGGGTTATGGAGGAGGAAGGGAGAAGGGAAGAAGAGCAGAGAGAGAGAGAGAGAGAGGAGAGAGACAGAAGCGGGGGGAAGGGGAGAAGTGGGGAGAGAGGAAGCTGGAAAAGAAAGAGACTCAGGCTGGAAGCTGAAAGATCAGCTTGCTTCAGCAGATGGGGGAGGGAGTGGGCGTGGCTTGTCTCTTAAAGAGACAGATCATTACACTTGGGTCTATAGTTCTCAAAAGTGAAGCGACTCCATTGCATACCCATGTCATTCAGGACAGGTAGCTTTGCTGGATTTTTTTTTTTTTTTGTTTAATTGACAGTGTCTGCTTGCAATGCACTTTGGTCATTTCCTCTTTTCTAAAAAAGAGTTTAGGACAACTTCTTGTATTTTGTCCTCTTGTATCTTGTTTGTTTTCTAAAGCCCTGAGCCAAACATATGACTTATCTTATCTGCACAGGTGATGAAGTATTCCACAATCAAGCACTCTTATCTGTTTCATCATGGGGCACATCACAGTTGTGACAACACTGCTCCCCACTACAGCTATCATGCTGGCAGCCTCCTGTCTAAGCACCAAGGTGGCTTCATATCAGATTACGACGTCCTGTTTGTGTGTCTCCTGGCAGGATGACAAACAAGCATCATAAAGTCTAAGAGCTTCTAAGTTACAGAAGGTGGAGGAAGGGGAAGGTTACAGAGTCAGGAGATTAAAATATCAATTATCACAGACACTGGAGCAGGGGGTTCTGGAAACCTCTTCCTGTCAAATCCCAGCCCATGACTACCTCAATCCAGAACTCTGATTTTGACCTTGCAGAGTCCCACTAGAATGGGGCTGTTTTGCTTATGAACAGTTTGCAGATAGGAAGAAGGAAGCAGCCCCAGGAGAGGGAGGTGGGTAAGCCCCAGACCTAGCTTACCTTCCTGAGGCACAACTGTTGCAGGCATTAGCCCCGCCTCTCCTTGCAGAGGCCATCTTGGTGGAGGGATCTTGCTGGTACCTTGCAGGTTTCCCAGCATTGGGATCCTTACAGACTACAGTCAATCTGGACATGGGTTTCATTAGAAGAACATCTGCGTGCAGACACAAATGGGACGACTGGTCAAAATCTCAACTAAAACTGGAAATGCTCAGACGATAGGGTCCCTAAAGCTGACATTAGAAAAACTGACAGTGACTCAGAGTGAGTGAGTGAGCCCCAAGTAAAAGCGCGGGCTGTGAGTGCTGGGAAGATGCCAAAGAGATAGTGTTGGGCCTTCCCCACAGAGGCATGAGGCACAGGCTTGGGAACACACACTGCTAGCTTTGCTCTATCTAAGATGACTGAGTAGAAGGCAGGCCTGCCTACCGCAGGTATCCCTTGGCTCCAGGATACGGTTTGGAAGTTGCCACTCTCTAGAATGATGTTAGATATGATGATAGCTCCCTACCACAAGGGCAAACCCCAACCGTGAGTGTGACACACACACACACACACACACACACACCCCACAAACAGGATGGCTCCTAGGCACTAAATTCTCTTATCTAGGCAGAAGGGTGAAAGGAGTGGCCCACTTGAGTCAGATTTTGCGACACTCAGGAACTGCAGTGCGGGAGACTGGTAAGGAGTGAAGAGGGGTCACAGGGAAGTGGGCAAGAGTCCCATCTTCAGAGGCAGCAGGCTTCCTCACAAAGCTTCAAACAGTACCAATGGTTGTTAAGAGATGGTAGGCTTTATGAAGTAGACACGTTCATGAGGTTTCAAAGTGAGCTCACATGACAATAAAATTCATTGTGTATAGAAAAAGGTACATTCACAATCCAAAAACTGAGAGCAAGGGGTATAGCTCAGCTGGTAGAACGCCTGTCAAGTATTCATGAGGCCCTGGGGTTCCACGTCCAGTAGCACATAAATCGAGAAAATGGTGCGTTTCTATAATCCTAGTACTTGGAAGAGGGAGGCAAGAAGATCAGGAGTTCAAAGATCATTCTCAGCGACATAATGAGTTCAGGGTAGCCTGGCTTACAGGACCTCCCATCTCAAAATCAAAACAACAACAAAAACAAGAAACAACTGCGATCACCAATTACAGAACCCACACGTTTAAACAAAATTGAGCGGCACTTGCAAAGCTGTACAGATCTCCAAGCAGAAGCCCAAAAAACTTGAGGTTACAAAAGAAAAGGAAGCTGCACAGGTGAATGGAAGAAGCAGAAGGAGCGCCCAGGGACGCCTTAGGGGTGTGTGCTCTGCTGCAAGGGAAACACGCTTGCCCTCTGCTTCTGAGGCAGAGCAAAGACATGCTCAAGAACGGACAGGGAGCCACTCTGCTGAGACGAACATCTTGCATGCCCATTTGCGCCGCCAAATAGTCGAAGCCTCTAATAATGTAGAAATATGGGGCAATCTTGGGATATTGAGTGTGTTCATAGCATCAATCTGGACTAACTGACTGGGACTGCATTTTCAGCTCACTGGAAGCATGGACAGACATAAGCTCAGAGGCAAAACCCATTTTAAAGTCTCACAGAGGCAGAGAACAGACCACTCAGAAAATTCCCTATCAGGCAAACATCTCGGGCTCATGGAGATGCCACCATGAATCCAAGGAGCACACAGAGGCAAATTCAGTCAGGCAACAAGGTGAAGGTCACTGACAGGAAGGTAGCAGATATGGGTGCTGGAATTGGCTTAGTGCCATTACTAAACCTCACTGGGTCTCATTGCTTTTACCAGTGACATAACAGGCAGAGTTCCTACTCACTGATACCGTTGTGGGAATTCAACTAGTCAATTCCTTTCCCATTTGTGTGTGTGACATGTATAGGCACATTTTTGAGTGTGCATGGCTTTACTTGCTTGTGAGTATATGTGCATGAGGCCTGGGGTAGGTGCTCTCTCCCTTTTCATTGAGGCAAAGGCTCTCAGCCAAACCCAAAGCTTTCCAGTATGGCTGGTCCCTTTAGCCAGTTTGCTGGGGATCGCAGTCCAGGTCTTCTGACACCCGCCTTTCAGGGAGACCACCATATACAACTGGCATCTGTGTAGGGTCTGGGGATCTGAACCTGGGTCCTCACAGTTGCCTAGCAGCGATCATTGACACCGAGCATCTCCCCAGCTCCCTGCTGTGGGATTCTGAAGCTTCCAAAACAGTGCCAGCATCGTCGCTGCCATTGTTCTCACTGCTGTTAATTTAGTGTGCAATCTGTCCTGTGTTAAATTTATTTCTACCAGCTAACCAGGCCATGGGAAAACAGC
Source organism: Ondatra zibethicus (assembly GCA_004026605.1). Taxonomy (NCBI): domain Eukaryota; kingdom Metazoa; phylum Chordata; class Mammalia; order Rodentia; family Cricetidae; genus Ondatra; species Ondatra zibethicus. The sequence continues at coordinate 223,787 of PVIU01000821.1, forward strand.
AGCAGAATTAACAGTTAAATGGGGGGCCAACCATGTTTTTGTTTGAGAGAATAGCATTTTCAATAAGCTAACTCTTACTAGCTCTTGCCCCAGCATACCAAGAGTGTTGCTCTTGGGCCTAAAACATGATGGTGCCTGTAAAACTCTCTTGTTTCTCATTATCAGTATCATTAAAACAATAGTAATACAGTACAACAATCAAGGGTCGAATAATTCAATTTAAAAGCTGCCCGTCAAACACAGAGGGAGGACTCAGCTGAAGCCATTTTCCAAAAGGAGGTAAAAATCAATTTTCATCTTTTTCCTTTTTGGAGGGGGGCGGGAACTGAGATAATAAAAATAAGAGTTTTGTAAATCACAATGCATATTTCATTCTGTGTCTACAAAAGCAAACTTTTTAAAGATCTTTCATTTTGTCGACTCTAAGATATTTTGACCTCGACTTTTTATATTAACGGCAAAATAGGCGGTTTGTTTTCCAGATTTAAAGGGAGACGCTCAATCTGGAACACAGGGGAAACTGCGCCATCTGCTGACCACCGTCGAAAACTGCTTAAAGGACGCTTTCTCTGGAGGAGGTAGAGTTGCTGTCTAAGGCTTGTACAGGGAAAGTCCAGCCACAGTTGGAATCTCCGCAGTCACAGCTTGAATCCCATTGCCACGCCGCTCGTGTGACAACTGGCCCTTGCTGGTCTCTGGGAACAGCACGTGTCTTTTCAACTTTAGAAGCAGGAAGCCATCCAACGGGGAGGCAGCTGGGAGTTCTGGTCACTAGGTTCCTTGTTTTGTCCTTCCTGACTGGGGAGCTCATTAGAGCCTGTGTTCCCTGGCCTGCCTGGGCTATCGGGCCATTCTGGGACTGCAGGGCTCCTCTGCTGCTCCCTTCCTTTCCTTGGGATTTCTTGGCCAAATGAATTAAAGTAAGCAATTAATTAAAGTAAGCCTTTTTCATATGTGTTCGCAGACTGGCATCCCCTAAAGAAAGGGATCAAGAGGTCAGCATTGGCTGTAGGGAAGACAAGGCTTTTATAGCTCAGAGGTAGGGGCTTTCCAAATGGAGGATTTGGCAGGCAAATAGTCTGGGTTACAAAAGCAGAACAATTTGGTCATAACAACCTCCTGAAACAAAAACATGATGGTAAGATGGTCATAACGACCTTTATTGTAAGATGGCTTTCAAGCCTTAAGATGGAGGCAGGCTGGTCCATCACAGGGACAATGATTCACAGCTTGCTGAAGCTGAAGCTGGGACCTGAGTCACGGCTGCCGAGTTTTTAGAATCCACACTCCCAGTCTGTTCAAGATTTAGACAATTAACCCTGAGAGACCAGGTGATGCAACAGGCTGGACAGGCTGGGTTTGTAGAAGAGGAACTTCTGAAAATGGCCTTTGCTTTGGTGACAGTGGGGACTTGGATAGAGAGACTGAGAATCTTCAGTGGCTGGAGGGAAAGAAGTGGGTTTTCAGGAACAGGAAGGGAGGAATCCAGAGAGCATTTGCTAATCCCACCGGCCAAGAATAAGATCACTACCACAGTTTAGAGCCAAATTTGAAGCAAGCTTTAATTAAATACTGGCCAAGTGGATTGGCTCTGACCGGGTCCGTACCAGATTCCTGGGAAATAGCCCTGAGTCACAGTTTGGCTTAAAGTATTTCCATCAGGTTCAAGCAGGGGCAAGCATACATACTAACATATTTCTTGCCTATGTACCTCCTGCCCATATGTGATCAAGCATATCTGATTACTTAGGTCAAACAAACTTGTTTTAGGGGAGTGAAAACATGTGGCTTGTTAAATCTCCCATAAACAAAAGCCCCAGCATTTCTGGAACTCTCTGTCCTTGGGCAAGGGACTTGCAGATCAGAGGCATTTTTGTTTCTTGGATCTCTTAGGCATAGTAATTAAAATTTAAAATGTAGCTTTGGCTGTCATATATCAAGGCCAAGTCATAAAAATAGCAGATCATAGGAGAGACAGAGAAGAATGAGGTAACAAAGGGACAAAAGTCTCACATGAATGTCACAGTCAAAGACTTCTTTTTATTGATTTTTATTGAGCTCTACATTTTTCTCTGCTCCCTTCCCTCCCTCTCCCCTCCCCTTCTACCTTCTCCCAAGGTCCCCATGCTCCCAATTTACTCAGGAGATCTTGTCTTTTTCTATTTCCCATGTAGATTAGATCCATGTATATCTCTCTTAGGGTCCTCATTGTTGTCTAGGTTCTCTGGGATTGTGATTTGTGGGCTGGTTTTCTTTGCTTTATGTTTAAAAACCACCTATGAGTGAGCACATGTGATAATTGTCTTTCTGAGTCTTAGTTACCTCACTCAAAATAATGTTTTCTAGATCCATCCATTTGCCTGCAAAATTCAAGATGTCATTATTTTTTCCTGCTGTGTAGTACTCCATTGTGTAAATGTACCACATTTTCCTTACCATTCTTCAGTTGAAAAATTCTTCACAGTCAAAGTCTTAGTGAATATACTCAGCTCAACCATAGATGGTGTGGCTACGTAGAGGTAAGGAAGGGGACAGCTGAAAAATATCATGCTGGTTCAGTTTCCAGACAAGGTGATTGGCCCTGAAGAACTGCTCAACATAGGGAAGCTGGAGGACCACCCTACAGGCTCCTGCTGCTGTGGACAGCTCAGGAATATGATCCCTCACCACTGAACAGACTCCTGGCAACAGTCTCTCCTCATTTCAGAATTCACTGTTGCCAGTGGGGTCACTGCAATGATCAAATCTCGACTATCTGTGAATCCCACAGGGTCAGTACTTTAGAATGTAAACAGACAAATTCAATGACAAAGCCAAAGGTGTGCTCTAATAAACAGGGCAATGCACGGAGAACAATGGGCAAGACAAAGGCCTGGCAGCTAGGAGGAAAGGACACCTTGCTTCAAAGGGCCTACCTATTTCTATGCAAAGGAGCCATGTAGTCAGGGGTTTTCTGTCAGTCCCAAAGAAACACACAGAGGTCTACATTAATCATAAACTGGTTGGCGATTAGCTCAGGCTTCTTATTAACTCTTATAAGTTACATTAACCCACAATTCTTGTCTGTGTTAGCCACGTGGCTTTTCTCAGTGGGGCATTCTTATCTTGCTTCCTCTGCATCTGGGTGACGTCTGCCAACTGAGCCTTTCCTCTTCCCAGAATTCTCCTGTTCTCGTCGCCCCGCCTATACTTCCTGCTGGGCTACTGGCCAATCAGCATTTTATTAAAGTAATACAACTGATAAATCTTTACAGGGTACAAGATCATTGTCCCACAGCAGAGCCACACCAAGGTGAGGGGCAGAGGCAATGGACTGAAAGAGTCCACTAAGAGAGCCTCATTGCTAATCCTTAGGGATCTTTGCTATAATTATTTTACAAAAATAGATTCTACATCATCATGTAAATAAGTGAATAAATTTTATATTGGTATGTCCAAAAATAATTTTCTTTTGAAAAGGTGAGTACTTGATTGGGTTTTCATTTAGGGAGTGTCAGGAATCTCAAAAGCAAGCATGTCCAGCTTCTGTTGCTGAAGCAAGGCTTGGAGGGGAGTTGTGAAACATGGCGTGCCAGAAGAGAGGTGACAAGCCATGTGGGGTGGCCTGAGGAAGCTTCTCAACCACACCACAAGGCCACGGCAAGTCCACAGGGCTAATGTTGCCTTTCAAGGGTTGAAGTACAGGGAAAATTTAGAAATCAATTAGTTGTCTTGTCTGCTGTGCACAGGCCATAGGTTTGAACAATCCACTGTCTGAAACTAGCTATAATGGTTCATGCCTACGATCCCAGCAAAGGAAGACAGAAACAGAAAGATCCAAAGGTCAAGGTCATTCTCAACTAAGTTCCAGGCTAGCCTGCACTATGTGAAACTATGCTTCAAAAGCAAATAAGAACTGAAATAAACAAATTAACAAATAAATAAATAACACGGGGAGGGAGAAGACTTCCTATTTGGCCTATGCCATCCTGAAGCATGAGTCGCCGACTTAGAGGACAGTAATTCAGCTGGCTGACTGTGAATCTCAGGCTTGTCTTGCTTATGGAAAGCCATTGCAACTGTTCCAGAAAGAAAAAACACACCCCAAAGTGGAATTTCAAATGACAGCCTATATGGGATTGTGGGTGGCCTAGAGATTAACCCAGCATGCTCCTGGTAGCTGTGGTTCATGGCTGAACCCCATGTTTCCCCCGTGGCTGCTGCCCAGGCTGCTCTCCAGAGTTGCTACTGTGAGGACAACGTCCTCCCTGCCTACTGCCAACAGAGGATGCCTTAGCCAGGCATCGTTCCAGACGTTTTTGTTGTTGTTGTTCTGATTGGGTATAAACCCAGAATTGACTCCTGAGAGGTTCTCTGTTTGGGCTAGAGGCAAAGAAACAACCAGCTTATTTGGAGAGGTCCCATCTATCTCCAAGAAACTGTAAGATCTTCACCCCACACCCCATAGAGCAACTAAACAACCCTTTGCAACCCACTCTGATGTTCTGGCTACCTTAGCACCTTCTCTACCTAAAGTCATTTTGTAAATAAGTTTCTTATTTAAAAAAAAACGTGTATAATGTGTGCTGGGTGAGCGTGGGGAAAGTTAATAATCTGTGTGAAGTGACCACAGAAGCCAGACGTTATCAGTCACTTGGAGCTGGAGTTACACGGTGTTGTGAGCCACCTTGTGTGGATGCTAAGAGCTGAACTAGGGTTCTCTGAGGAACACAGGCTCTACCATTGAGCTGTCTGTCTCCCGGCTAAAATACTCATCATATTTGTGTCTTTTCTCTTCCCCGAGGACTTTCTATGTGAAGAGTTCCACCAGTCTTCCCCAGATGCCTAGACGTTGTCTACAGCATCACTGGTCCCACTGTGTACGTATTCAATGATTGGCTTACCACATCACCGAAATCCATATAACTCACGGTGATGTCCACTGACAGCTACTCAATGATTAGTTTCTCCAGCCTCACAATCATTTCTACTCAACGATTCATTTAACGAGTCATCCATAGCATTACCATATACTTACTAGGGGACTTCCTAATGCCAGGCAACTTACAAGAGTTACTACCTTGGCCATAACCAAGTAACTTGCTTCCAGGGGTTGACAGTAGGTCACATTGGGAGTCACAAATCTTAACTGTAAAGAGCCTTAAATTTTCATCATCTGTATATAGTGAGTACATTTAAAATTCCCTATCTAGTGATAAAGGTGATTCCATTTTGGCCACTATGGACAAAGCTAGAGTAAACATGGGAGTGTTGGGGTCTTTTCTGTGTTGATTTCATTTTCTGTATCTGCAAATAGTGGGTTCAGAAGGAACCTGGCCCCGTTGACATGCTAGTTTTCAGACTTCAGGCGCCCTCGAGAATGGTGAGGTAGGAAACTGATCTATCTCGAAGCTGACGAGGTTCTGAGGTTTGTTTGCTATGGCAGGCACACCAGATGGCCATGGCTGGGCCAATGCACAACTCAACAGAAAAGCAAAGTTCAGGTTAGAGAAAAATCATGAAAGCAGAGCCCAAAGAATGTGGGGAGGATTGTACGTGAGGAAGTAAGGGCAGGGAGCACCTGAAGGCAAGGATGATGCTCGTGCAGCCATTAACACTGGTGGCCTCTGGCAGAACGGCAGGGAATTCATCTAAGAAAGGAACCAGGGACAAGAAGAGGAGGTCCTTTAAGACCAGGCAGGTCCCTGCCTCCTGTGCTGTTTTACTACTTTCATGATGAGAGCGACAGAGTAGAAAAACAAAAATCAGTGAGGAACTAAAAGGACGGACAAAGTTAGTCTCACAGATCAGCTAGAGGCTCCCCTTGGAGACAGACAGCAGGATGGTATTAAGAAAGCTGAGAATGAATGAGATGGAACTGTGTTGGGATGGATATTTCTGTTGGGGCACATGGCCCAGCATGGGAAGGGTACTAGATGATGGAGAATCTGCTTTAGGATTGGGGTGTCTCCTAGCTCCAACTAAAGAAAGACAGAAAAGGATATGACAAACAAATCTAATGGCAGTGAGGCCACATGGGTGTCAAGAGCAGCATCTTGAGTCTCCAGCCCCTGTGGGCATAGGCTCTGTACTTGTCTGCTCAGGCCAGGGTTGCCCTTCAGAGCGGCAATGTGTAAGCATTGGGTCCCCCCTTTAGAGGAATCACACTACAGAGGAATAAAAGGTTGGATGTTATTTTAATTGAATTTGTTTTCAATTTATTTTCTGCTGTCCGGGGAAAAGCCTTTTACACTCGCATCATCTGATTCCTTTTTTAACTTTGTGTCCATTATCCTCGTGATGAGCTTTTAACACATTAATGCGGCCCTGTTTGCTGAAGAATGATTCGCACCGGCCAAATCGATAAATACCAAAAGTGTAGCAATGCACTAAACTGAGACACAGACCCAAAGTGCAAATGGAAAGCCTGGGTTCTCCTTCTTCAAAACAGACTGCATTCTGGTGCCCTCCCAAATCCGTGGTTTCAGGCTGACTGTGCGGAAATGCTGCTTCCAAACTTCCATGCCCAGGTGGTCATCAAGACATCAGCGCTAACTGTAGGAACCAGCTGGAGGCTCCTCCACCTGCCATGGCCCTTGATCTCGGAGTCCCTATCCAGCAGCATGCTGAGGTTGAAGCTACCCTCCTATAGACATGTTTATCAGGAAAAGAGAAGAATTAAACATAAACTCTGATGATATTTTAAGTTTCAAAGGAAATGAAGAACAATAGAAAGTTTTTATTTCTACACGTGCTGTGTGTGTGTGTATGTGTGGATACATGTACATCTACGTAAATGGCAATCATTGCCAATTTTATAGTGGCTTCTTAGACTTACTGAAACAAAGAGCTTTCAGATTATAACAGAGAATGTTCTCTGTGTGTGTGTGTTAACATGCTATCTTTCCCACAAGGTGAAGGACATTGGTATAGCCCTACACAGGCAGGGAGCAGGAATGGTTTTGGTGTAACCCCACACAGGCAGGGAGCAGGAACGGCTTTGGTATAACCCCTCACATGGGCAGATAGCAGACATGGCTTTGGTATAACCCACACAGGCAGGGAACAGGAATGGCCTTGGTATAACTCCCATAGGCAGGGATCAGGAATGGCATTGGCATAACCCACACGGGCAGGCAGCAGGAATGGCTTTGGTATAACCCGCACAGACAGGGAGAAGGAATGGCTTTGGTATAACCCCACATGGTCAGGCAGCAGGAATGGCTTTGGGATTCAGTTAATCCAGAGCTGGTCCCCATCTGACCCGGTGTAATTGGATATCATAGCCTGGATATTTTATGAAGATTTACTGCGCTCAGAGTTCTGTGGATGGAAGGTTGAGGGTGCATACCCGGTGAATTCCTTCTTGATGATGGGGACTCTGCTGAGTCCTGAAGTGATTCAGAGAGTCTGGAGGGGATAACAGCACATACCAGAGACAGTCAAGACAGTTTTTATGAGCCACAGACTCACTGGTGATAACCTATTAACCAACTCATATAAACGGATTAATGATCATGGGAAAGAATCTCTAAAAGTTATCTAGGAACGATCCTACTTATTCCCACCCCTTTACTATGGGGATTAAATTTAAACAAGAGTTCTAGTAGAGACATTCAAATCATAGTTCTACAGCTGCCAGGGTCTGAGCCTCCATCAGATAAGGTGCAAGTCCCCACACTGTCCTAAGGAATGCTGCATCTATCTCTAAAGTGTCACCAAATGTTCCCAGCAATGCATCCTGTGCTTCAGGGACTCTGAGAGTCTCTGTGCAGCTTCACTTTGTAACACTCTTTGGCAGTATGTGCTGTAAAATGTGTGAGGACATCTATAGAAAAAAACTTTTTACTTAAAAGAGTATTTGCTTATATTTATATTTAGTCGTATGTTGGTGCGTTGGATGCTGTTCCTCCAATGCTGTTTGTTTGCTGTTGTTCTTGGGAAACCATGTCTCTTACTAGCTAGGACAGTTGGTTAGCAAGCCCTTGGATCTGCCTGTCTCTGCTTCTGATTGCTGGCATCACAAGTGCATGCTTCCATGCCCAGAATATTTAACATGGGTTCTGGAGAGTGAGTTCAGGAGTGACCTGTAAAACTTCACTGACTGACTGAAATTAAAAAATACTTTGACCATTTAAATGAAAACACTAGATCTCGCTGTAGAATACAAAGGAAAGTGGGCAACCAATCATGATTTTAAGGAAACAACTTGCATCCCAAGCCGAACCATGTTTTTTTGCTGGCAAATGCTGTTATATTCCAACTCCTGAGCATACTGTCACCATTATCTTCATCTGCCCTTTTGTGCATGTGACCCATTAGGGGAAATATGGGGTTTTTATTGTATCCAAAATGTAGGTGTTTATTGTATGTTTAAGAAGAAATGATATGCAAAACTCATTCAACCACAAAAGACAGAACACCAGATCAAACTAGCCTAAAAATCAGGCTTTTACTGAAGAGCAAAGCGGGGAGCTTGCTGCTCTGGAAAAACTCAAGAGCCATGACCCAGTCCCTCACGAAGTACCCCAGAGAAGAGGAGGTACCCCACAGAGAATCCTGCTCCTTGATTTAATTCTGTCAAAAAGGCATTGCTCACAAATGATAAGCACCTTCCTGGGTCTTCATAAAGTGACTCTGTGTTTTCTGCCCTTCTCTGCCAATAGTCTTTATGCACAAAGAACGGAGGTTTCTGTGCCTAGGAGTTCAAGGATTCAAGTATTTGGACTCTCCTCTTCCTCTTTTCTGACCATTGCTTGTATCCTTCTTTGTCTTTGCTACTTTCCTTGTCTTTGTTTTCCTAAATGGCTATGTCTTAAAAATGGGTAAGAACTGCCATTGGCCTGGATCATGGCCTAGGTAAGCGCTACAGTGGGCCTGGGTCATAGCCTAGGTCTACTATGGTTGTGCAATGGGCACATTTTGCTTCTTCTTGAGTGGATTCCTAAACTCCAGCTGTGTTTGAAACCACACACACAGAACACAGATTCTCTGGCTCCCTAAAGGAGGAAGGAAGCCACACTTGAAAGGAGGAAGGCATGCAAGGTTGCCATTCCGTGCCTGCAGATCTGCTAATGATGAAAAGAAGCAACAGAAGCAGTCTCTGTTTTCCTTCATGCTCTTTGAATTCTTCCAGACTCCGCGAAAGCTGCTTGGAGCAGTGTCCTGCCAGGATCAGCGCTGCCCATATGCCCAGGAGAAAAGTGCACAGGGCTAATTGCTTTAGCAAATACATCACTTTATTGGTGCTTCTGCACCTAATCTGCCTGCTGTGCTGCTTATGTCTTTTCATAAGTGGAGAAAATTTGTGCTAACCCCGGAGAAATGAGCTCTCTTGTTTCCTTGAGTAATTCTTTGATGCCCAGACAAACGGGTTTTAAGTTTGTCATCTTCCTCTTTGCAGTCCTTCATTCCAAATGATGCATTCATCATGTGTTCATTGTGCAAATCAATTACAGATGTTTTATTGGTGGGTTAATTTAATTAGCTCTTTGGTCATCCTTCATATTTATTTAATAATAATGGGATACATTATTGTAAGTCATGAGCGTGTTGACTTCTCATCAATGATAAAAAAGTCAGAGAAGAACCTGATTCTCCTATGCTCTTTAGAAACTCGTCTGTTCTCTAGCTGCATATCACCTTCCTCAGTCACAGTTACCCTTCCATCCATTCATCCATCTTTCTACCAGTCAGCTTCTCTGCCTACAGACCTGTGTGTCTAGAAACCAACACAGCTTTTTAAACTTGGGGGCCTTGTCCAAGTAGATTCCTCCTATTACAGTGCTGTAATGAATTAGCGCTTCATAGCAACCATACTTAGTGGTTTTATAATACTATACGGGGAATTGTGGAAGCCCTGGGTTCACTGTCTCTACTCTGCCTTACCCAGTGGCCCAAATACAGATTGGGACATTTCACAGTAGCCCCTTCTGCAAAGGAAGACCCACAGTTCAGAGGCGGTTTGACTGACTCGAAGGATCATTCCCTACACATCGTTGAAATGAAGACCATGATTCCTACTGGCCTTTCTGTCCAGCTAGTCAGCCCTAAGCACTGAGGACTCAGTCACCCACCAAAATAGCTGCAAGAAGCTACAGCTGGACCCTTGGCTCTCACAAAGCCCCCATCTCTTGTTTTTGCATTTCTTTCCAAACTCTACCTCTGGAACTGGATAATGTCTAATTATCCAAGAGGGTCATATTAGAGACCCTAGTGAATCATCGCTTATGAAAACTTATTTTAAAGTTCAAACTCTGCACATCCACGGTCTACACTCTACCTGTGATCTACGTTCTGCAAAACTGTGGTCTACACTCTGCACACCCATGGTCTACAGTCTACACACCTGTGGTCTACACTGTGCACCTGAGGTCTACACTCTGCACACCCATGGTCTACAGTCTGCACACCCGTGGTCTATACTCTGCACACCTGAAGTCTAAACTCTGCACACCTGTGGTCTATGCTCTGGACACCCGTGGTCTACACTCTGTACACTTGGGGTCTACACTCTGCATACCCGTGGGCTACACTCTGCACACTCGTGGTCTACACTCTGCATACCCATGGTCTACACTCTGCACACTCATGGTCTACACTCTGCACACTCATGGTCTACACTCTGTGCACCCGTGGTCTATACTCTGCATACCCGTGGGCTACACTCTGCACACTCATGGTCTACACTCTGCGCACCCGTGGTCTACACTCTGCGCACCCGTGGTCTACACTCTGCGCACCTGTGGTCTACTTGACACACAGAGCCAAGTACTTCTCATCATCTCTCCCCCTCCTTATCTCCCTCATGGCCAACTCTCCCAGTGCTTAGGCTCATGGTTTTGATGCTGCTGTAATATTGTTTCTTGATGACTAATCAGGACAAGCAAAACCCATGGAATTAATTGATGTGTTTTTTGAAGGATCTAATGATTTCCACAGCATTACCCTACCCCATAAAATACGACAGTTTGGTATCCTAAGGAGTCTATCTTTAGAACAAGGTCTTTAACTCAAGTGTCTGGTTATCACTTCCTTGGCTTTAAGATATGGAAGTCAATATTCAGTAGTTGATGTTCTAGAGTTATCGGTTGTATGTCAGAATCTGATTTTTAAAGGAAGAGAATAGTCACACCTCAAAAAATTCATATCTGCTATCATGCAGAGCAACAAGGGGTGTGTCAGGGTGCTGCTTGCAGGAGAGGACTCAAAGATATTCAGAGGCTTCCAAAAGGAGATAACTACACTCTGAAGTTCCAAGAACAAGCAGTTGTTCGTCAAGGGCATGGCGGTACAGGGTAGCAGAGAAGAGAGAGAAGAGGACTGTATACATAGTATTCTGGGCTTACAAGAAGAGAAACAGACTGCCAATCAAAGCTGATGGCAAGAGAAGGAGGGATGGAAGAACTGAGGTAGAGATGGCACAACACTGAAGGACGGAGTCCACAGTGAGAGATGAAATGAGGAAACTGTGGAAGGCAGTTTTATCGTCTTGTCTTTCACCAACTCTGGAAGACATTCTGGGCAGAGACTGGGGAGATGGCTCAGTTGCTAAGATGCTTGTTGCATAGGCATGGGGATCTGATATCAGGTCCCCAGCATCTATATAAAGAGTCAGATGCAGCAGCAGCATCTGCTTGTCATTCCTGTTCTGGGGAGGTGTAGGCAGAGGGTTCCTGGAGCTTGCTGGGCAGCCAGCCTAGCCAGATAGATGAGCTCTAAGTTTAGTGAGAAACAGATTCAGGAAATAATGTGGAGAGTGGTTGAAGAAGACACCCAATGCTTGACTCTGGTTTCTGCACGCATATTCACACATATGTGTGCACACACATGAACATGTCGACACACTTACAGTCAAAAAACCCTTTGCTGGGGGGCTACATTTTCTCTGGGTAACTATGGAAAGTGGATTGGAAGGCAAAGGAGAAAGGTGAGCCTGGAGATAGAGCAACGTCATAGAGACACAGCGTGAGTAAGAGCAGAGGCAGGGGAATGGAAGAAATACAACACCTGGTGACAGGTTGGAATTGGAAAGAGAAGGGGGTTCCCAGGGGGAGGAGGAGGTGGAGGGAGGAGGAAGAACCAGAAGTACAAACAGAATGACTCGCAGACCTTGCACTAAAGGCAAAGGAGGTAACTTGGAGACAGGATATGCATCTGAGGGTGGTGTGTCTGCACATATGTATGCACCATGGCTAAGTTCTATCGGTGGCTCACACTGCGTGGCATCACCAGTTGGATACATAGAGTTCTGCACACACTATCATTGGCTCACACCGCGTGGCATCACCAGTTGGATACATAGAGTTCTGCACACACTATCATTGGCTCACACCGCATGGCATCACCATGGCTACAGTTCTGCACACACTATCAGTACTTGTGCTCAGACCAAAGTCAGGCTCAGGGGGATGGGAAACATGTCCACTGTAGCTTCCTCCCTGAATATTTATGACCTAAAACTGCTCCTTTACAAAAACTGCCCTATTGATGTTAGCTAAGTTTGTCTTCCTAATTCAGTTTACCATAAAGCCTGCTTCCCTGTTGATTTGTATGTAACATAGAGGTTGAGCTTCTGGGTGCTGTGGGTTTTTCTCAGAGACTCCAGAATCACCTGGCCCCAGATTTTCTGTGTCCAAATGTTTATCTGTTTTTATTCCTTCACAGCCCTAGTCAAGTCAATACTTGGAGCCCTGCAAGGATGCAGCAAGTTTTCCTATCCCATGCCCATCTGCTATGATCCCATTTGGCCTTGCCACAGGCCACAGAACATTGGCCAGCTGACCACAGGCTGAGATCTCTGAAATCACGAACTAAAATGAGTTCTTCCTTCAAGTTGTATTTTGTCACAGAAACACTGAGACTTTTCATGGGACACTGCCTATTCCACAGTGAAATGTCTTTGTTGACATGTCTTTGTCAGTCATTGGTCAAAACCAATATAAAGACTATCTGAATTATAGGCACAGAACTGAATTCAACTTTCACTGAGGATCATTGCCTACAGAACAACATAGCTTTATAAACACTGAAGGTGGTGAGAAACCATTCAAAGGCAATTTGAGGAAGCCCTGGCTTTGCCCATTCTGATCTGGCAAAGCAGTAAGCAAGGCAGCACGTTGGAATTCTTTAAATAGGACAAATGGATGGCTCAGCCCATGCAAGATTGACCACCAGAGTTTGAACTAATAAACCAATAAAGAGGTGAAAAATAAAACCACATAAAAATAACCCACAGCCATTCTCTGACCTCCACACATGCACTATGGAGCATGCGTGCGCGCACATACACACACACACACACACACACACACACACACATGCACATACACACGCACACACACACACGCATGCACACACACACGCACACACACACTCATGCATGTACACACACACACCAGTTTTTAAAAAAAAATATGTAAAGAGAAAAAAAGGAAATTTGAGATGGTCACATGACACCATTAGACCAGGTGAGCATGGTGTGGTGGTGCCTAGCCACAACCTGCTTAGGTTTGAGGTCTCCACTGCCACATGGAGAAGTTAGATATGAAGGCTTTTGAAAGGTCTATTTCTAGGGTCCCACGGCTCTGACTGCTGAGCCTGAGGCCTAAGCCCCAGATGCTCCAGCCTTGTACCTTTTCTGTTTCAAAGGCATGGGTCCCTGATTGCCACATGACCCACATTGTAAGAGTCATGATTCCACAGGGGCTGCCTGGGTCCTGCAGTTTTCAAGGTCCATCATCTCCACCTATGAATTCATAGCTTCTGAGAAGGTCTGCCTTCTCTTTTTATGTCCTGTTTAGTATCTGGCATTAGGGACAAGTGTCTATGCTTAACCTCCTTCTTAATTCTTCCTTGTGGAAAGAACCCATGCTACTTTTAACTCAGCTTATCACCTCGTAAAATCAGCAGGGAAGCCAGATGTTGGGCACTTGGACCCCGCCTCCAGTCCCAGGTTGTCATATTTTATTTAATCCTCCTTCATCCCAGGCTGATTTAGCAGCAATGGCTGCCACTGTATCCTCAATTTTCATTTCTGTCCCCTGCTGTTCCTCTTGTGAACAGTGATGCATTACAATTCACAGGTGCCTGAGGCTGCACATCCTTTCAAGATATAATCAGCTGAAAATAAGAATTTTTTCCCCATTGGAGGCTGAAGCCAACATGACTCCCCACCTGTTACCAAACCTGTATAATTAAAAAATAAACACTTCACACACACACACACAAACACACACACACACACACACACAATCATCTAGATGCCAAAAAAATTTCAGGATTAAAATTTCAAGTAAGCACTGGCTAGAATCAAAATAGAAAAGGGTTGATGGAGAGGAAGGAGGGGAAACTGGAAGGTTCCCTCAGAATTACCTTGGTAGGACAGCCGATTTACTTGAGAGCCATCCTGTAGAGTGCAATTTAGTTTCCTGGTTAATCTGTTGGTATTGTGTTTGTGTAAATTTATGGCTGTCGTTTATGATAGGAATAACATCCTATCACGATGGCTGTTTCAAAGCTCCTGGCTGAGGCAGGCTTTGTGCAGCTTTTCTGTCCCAGATATCGGGCTGCTGCAGAACTCAGCTGCAGGCCTCTCCCTGCTGGAAACCATGTACTTGCATTATTCCCTTCACTGAGTTGTGGATTTTGCCTCTCATCAATCGAATATGACCGAAGGTAATATGAAGTCACCCTCATAATTACATTACCTAAGTGTTAACTCTTATCTTGCTGGGGTACCCTCTCCCTGGTTTGAAACGATTGCACACACACATTTTATCCAACAGTAGAAAACTAATACAGACCCTAAAGTGTTTTGGGGAGGGGGCTGTTGCTGAGAGGTTTCCTTCATGAAATTATGGGCAAGATGGCTTGTGAACTACCAGGCAGTGAGCTCTGCTTGCCTGGGTCTGCCTGGGCTGTGATTACTGCTGTGTATTTTTGGCACCTTGGTGAGAAGACTTCCTGAGCCTGGTCTGTTGAGAACACCGACAAAGCTATTTTCTTTGGTAAAGTGCAGTACAGACCTTGTGAGTAGCTAATGTCCTCTGTTGTTTTAAATACTCAACTCCAGCCCACATCACAGTGTGGCCTGCCATGCCTTTTACCACATGCACAAAGAATGTAGGAAATAATATTTGACCCATCCCATCAACTCATGCTGCAGATAGGGAAACTTTTTTTATATTATTGTTTTGTTATATATGGTCTTTATGTATTATTATTATTATTTTAATTATTATTATTATTATCATCTTTTGGGTTTTTTGAGACAGGGTTTCTCTGTGTAACAGTCCTGGTTGTCTTGGAACTCGCTTTGCAGACCAGGCTGGTTTCA
Source organism: Ondatra zibethicus (assembly GCA_004026605.1). Lineage (NCBI taxonomy): Eukaryota > Metazoa > Chordata > Mammalia > Rodentia > Cricetidae > Ondatra > Ondatra zibethicus. The sequence goes on from PVIU01000821.1 coordinate 239,103, forward strand.
AAAACTCACTGAGGTGTGCCTGCCTCTGCCTCCCAAGTGTTGTGATTAAAGGCGTGTACCACCACCGCCAAACTGATAGGGAGACTTTTTGAATTCCACTACAAAACGTCTATGCTGCCAAGGCCAGGCACTGCACACCTGAAGAATATCTTACATGCAGCAGCCTCTGTATTGTGTATGGGAAGAAATAAAGGTAACATGCATGCACGTGATACAAAATCCCCCAAAAAGTAAGCACAGCCACAGAAAAGGTACAGTGATATTTCATTTGTATTTTAATAAATAAAGTTTGCTGAAGTTCAGGGAGTAAAACATTCCCACTAGCTAGCCTTACAGACGGGGCAGTGGTGACACACACCTTTAATCCCAGTAGCCACACTAGTTTGCCATAGAAACAGGGTGGTAGTGGTGCCTACCTTTAAAACCAGCCCTAGAGGGGAATATAAGAAGGGAGGAGCCAGGTGGTGGTGGCGCACGCCTTTAATCCCAGCACTAGGGAGGCAGAGGCAGGCCGATCTCTGTGAGTTCGAGGCCAGCCTGGTCTACAAAAGCTAGTTTCAGGACAGGCTCCAAAGCCACAGAGAAACCCTGTCTTGAAAAACAAAAACAAAAACAAAAACAAAACAAAAAAAAAACAAAAAAAAAAAGAAGAAGAAGAAGGGAGGAGACAGCTCTCAGACAGTTCCATTTTGAGATTCCTGGAAGAAGCAAGATCACCATTTCAGATTAAGGTAGAAGTAAGAGCCAGTGGCTGGCTGTTTTGCTTCTCTGACCTTCAGGCTGAACCGCAATTTCTCTGTCTGGGTTTTTATTAATCCTTCTACATTTGCATGTCATAAATCAGAGTGGTGTTTTATATAGATGTTTCATAATAATGTCTTCACTCCAAGACATGATAAGCAGTGTGGGGAGGAACTGAAAGTCCCGAAGCAAGTGTGTGGTAGGGCATATATATTAGATAATATCCTGAGCCCATGTATTAGGGACTTGACCCTAAACCAGTGACAGTACTGGAAGGGTGGTAAAACTTTAAGGCACAGAGCCCTAAAGTCACAGGAAGTGTCAAGAGGACATTAGAAACCAGCTCTTGCTGTCACTCTCTCTCTTTGCTTCTAATCTGTCATGATGTTAACAAATTACTCTTTCACATACTCTCAACCATGAGGCACTGCCTTGCCACAAGAGCCAACCAACAGAATTGATGGTGGACTAGAACCTCCAAATCTATAAGTCAAATAAACCTTCGGTCTCTTTAAACGGATTACCCTAAGTATTGTTACAAATCTGACAATATAGCTGCCATCTTCAGAACCATAAGAGCTACCATCAGTGATAGGATTGCCTTTGTGAGTCAGATCCAGAGAGCAATCGACTAAAATTCCAAGTAGACAAATATTAAAGTATGATTTTTATATTTCTGTAACAGCTATAATACGGGAGAATATAATATCTAGTAAAACCTTGGGGAAAATATTTTATACTTCATGTATAAGTTACAGTGAAGTTCCAGGCCCAAGCAGGTATAAATGATGTTTTGACTCTTTTGGAAGCCCTTGTAATACCTACAATCTTACAGGAACCAGGACTTTTCAGTGTGGGGTACTTTCTAGAACATTTGGCATCTTAAACCTTTGATATTAATCACAAGTCACTAGATCAGTACTGACATCACATCTCACAACAGCACAGAGGTTTCCAGCAAGCTTGTCAGGGAATGGCACCATCGATACTGAGGAATCCTTAAGGACTCTGCTCTCAGGGGAAAGAATGGAATCCTCTGGAAGTGTCTTAGGAGAGGAAGTTGGAGCAACAGAGAGGGATAAAGGCTCAGGCGTGGCGGGAGGATCAGGGATAACAGGCAGAACTTGACTGCCAGCACTGCAGACTCTGGGACTCTGGGGTCCCACAGGCATAAGCAGTGTGACTCTGAGTTCATGCACTGCTCCCTGACTCTCCTTCGCCGTGGGGAGGCACAGAATGGCTACTTAGCATCTCGGAACTTCAAGCTCTTAAACTTCATTTATTCTATAGTAAGTGTTTCAACATGGACAACTCAGGGTTACATCACAAGAGGGATCTGTGCTCTAGACTCCAGTATAGAGACCACAGGGAAGCCTATGGCCAGGTATGCCACCATCCCTTTATCCTGTGCTTCAAGGTCTTATTGGAGGAGACCAGAAATGGTATGCTCAATTCAAACAAGCTCACATAATTCTAAGTCTTCATTCTTGCCCAATGAGATGCATGAGAGAGTGGCATTTTAAACAGCAAATCTCTTTGGTCGAATTTCAGCTCGGTCATGCCGTAACCCCTGAGTAAACTTGCCTTCTTCGACCATTACTGCCCTCTTCAGTAAGAAGGGCAGATAGTAGCATCCACCCCCTGACACTATTTGGAAAACAAATGAAGATAATTCACGAGGCCACATAGTGACCATTTTAGTGTCTGGTTCACAGAAACCCCTAGACAATGGCCACACCCCTGCACTGCTGTTCTCCACTAGGGTGTTGCCTTCCTATTTTATTAATTGATACCTAATAGGTACTTCATACAGGGCAGCAATTAAATGATCAGCTTTGTGGCCAGTTTCCTGTTTGGTTCCTAGTTGGTGCACTTCCGGGGTCATTTTAACTACCAAAGTGAGTTTCTACCCTCTTCCACTCTGTCTCTTCAACTTGGCAACTTTTAGGCAGAACAGTAGCTGGGGATATTGTAGTGAAATGTACCAAGTAGCTTCCTGTTACCTGGCACGGCAGCCTTTATTCTCAGGTGTGAGCAAATGGGGAAACCTTTGTAAATATTTATATACTAATCATAAAGGTGCCAAGCGGCTCTGATATCCATTGGTGTCAATAATGCTAGAGGTGATTTCCTCTGTTAGGAAATGGATGGGACCTCAGAGTCCCAGGAAGCTGTCATCCTGTGCAAGTCTTGACTTGGGCTTTGCCTGGGCCCCAAGGATTTTGTACAAATACAGCAAGATAGTGCATCTGTATCAGAATGGCTTTGTTAGCCAAACTTCCAATTTTATTGTTAAAGCAGTATTCAAGATGTCATGAGAAATACACACTCATCTTTACGTTAGCCAAAGTATTGGTGATTAAGAAATTTATGTCTTTCATAAATTTTGAAAATTAACAGTTTTTTTTTTCATTTTATGCAAGCCTCTCCACAGGACTCAGCTTCCTGGGGGAAACAGTTAATAATTTTTAGCCACTACGGAAAGCAAAAGTCAGGCTGGCATGAAATGTGCATGCTTCTACATTCTTGTTTCCCTTTGCTCACAAAGCATCAATTGGATGAAATAGTAGCTATTCAGCTGGTCATTCCCTTATGACTGCAAGCTGCTTGGAGCTCAGTCCTTACAAAAGCCGATATCGACTATGTGTAGAAATATCTGCAATGAGATACTTCATGGCTGACATCTCTCATTCATAATTATTGCAAAGTCAGTCTGCCTGAGCCTAGCCAATGGCCAGTCAATATTCCCATTATAAGCTGGAGCAGAGTAAAGGGGCTATGGCAGAAACACAAAGCAGAAATATACTCAATGGGACCCTCAGACTTGGGCATCAGAGTTGGACAGAGATTTATGAATGGAGAAGCCAACAAAGAAGGGCAGAGACTGTTGTTTTCTGAGATCTGTATTCCATGGGCTGGAGACGAAGCTGCCCTACAATGACTCTGTGGTGGGTCATATTCATTGTCGACTTGACTGGATTTATAATCACCTAAGGGACAAACCTCTGGGCACATCTGTGAAGGCATTTCTACACAGGGTTAACGGAGACCTGATGACTCCAGTTCCTGCAGAATCCGAGTTTAATATGATGGAGAAACTGAGCCGAACACTAGCTCTCATCCTTCTGCTTCCTGTGGACACAATGGGGCCAGTTATCTCCTGGTCCCACTGCCACAGCTGGAACCCTAAAGGCTCCCTCACAACCATACCTTCCCCACCACAACGGACTATGCCTTCAGACTGTCATCCCAAATGAACCCTTCCTTCTTAGCCGCTTTTGCCAGGCATTTTGCCACAGCAATGAGAAAAGTGGCTAATCTAGAAGCAGTGCTGGCAAACAGCCTTGGTGGAGCATGGTGGAGCCTACAGTGTCGAAGTCCCAAGGTGTAGCAGTTGGTTCGGCACCATGATGCATGGGCATCTCACAGCAGATTACAGTTTAAATAGGCATGGGTCATGTGGTTGTGGCGAGTCCATAGCAATGCAAGTTATCAAGCATGAGTGTAAAGAAGAAAGGCTTTGGCACTGATGTGGTGCCCCTCCTCAGTAACAGAGAGGTATTGCCTGACCAGAATGACCATGAAGCCACTCAGGAATGTTAGAGATCAGGTATGCTTACGATCAGTTATCAGTGTGGGATTTGTTTGCCCTGGGATTCAGTATAAGTCTTTCCACTTCATCACAGGACACCAGTATGAGCCTTAATTCAGAACTTTCCCATAAACCCTGTAAGTCTATCAATGGTTAAGTATTGTGCACAAGCTACTAGGGGGAATTTTCTTGTTAAATCAATATTTGGTAAAGATTCATCCACAGTAAATAACTAAACAAGGACATCGGGGATCTTGGTTTTGTGAGCGTCCCTTAGACTCAGGGTTTCATAGAAAACGTTTCAGGATGCCATTACTCACAGGCATGATGGATGTCACTACCTGAGCTCAATTTAGGTAATTTTCCTGCTGCTCTAGTGTACTAGCACAGAACTGAGTATTAATTTACTGTGCTAATCTTTAGTTAGAAATGAGCTTGGTCTGAAATAGTTGATACTAAAAGCTCAGCAAGTTCTTATGCAAAATAAAAGACACTGATTCCCATATGGATACACACACACACACACACACACACACACGCACACACACACACATACACACACTTGCACCCCTACCTCCCCCCCCACACCTTCATTTCTCTGTCATTTTCATCTTAGAAATCTGCCATATGGATATCAATTTTGAATATGTTGCTAGCAAATGTAAATGATACTAAAATATGGTTGTTTATTTGAGAAGCAAACAGACTTAGAGATGAATAGACGGTTGAAGAGATCCTCAGAAAATGCCCTTAGGGCTTCTCAGGCCTATGAACCTTGGAGAGGCTCCAGTGCAATTGCACTTCTGCAAGGGTAGAATCAGTGGGTTGTTGTAAGAAAGAGGATTATTCTAATGATGACTCTAAAAATGTTCTCCATAACTGCTATTGTTACTGAGGAATTGGGGCTTAGAGAAGTTTGTTTACCCATCTTAGAGGCATTATTCACTCTAAAAGTATTGACTGCTTGCTGTAAGAACGCTTTCTCTTAAAGGTGAGAATACTGTGCTGGCAAACAAAGTTCTTCCCGCAAAGGAGTTCAGTTCAAGAGGGATGTAGGAGCTCATGCAAACAGACCCTGCAACATAGGCCTGTAATCCTATCTCCTCCAGAAGCTGAGGCAGGAGGATTGCAATTTCCAGGCCTTTCGGGGAGATACTACACAAGCACAGGCTGGCCAACTCAGTGAGACCCTGACCCCAAATGAAGAGTTTAAAAAGATTGGGCCTGTAACTTAGAGGAAGAATATTTGTTTTGCACATCAAAGGCCTGGATTCTAGCTTGAGTACTAGGAAGGGGGGCTCCCCAAACAAACAAAAACCACTGTGGAGTGTGAATAAGAATGGTCCCCCTAAGCTCATCGATTTGAATGCTTGGCCATCAGGGAGCCGGTACTAGTTGAGGAGGATTAGGAAGTATGGCTTTGTTGGAGAGTATATGTCACTGGAGGTGGGCTTTGAGGTTTCAAAAGCCCAACCCAGGTCAAGTGCCTCTCTTCCTGCTGCCTGCAGATATGTGACTTTTAGGGACTTCTTCACCACCAGGTCTGCCTGTTCCATGATTATCCCCATCATTATTATAATGATCTAAGCCACTGAATCCGTAAGGAAACCCTGATTAAATGTTTTCTCTTGTAAGAGTTGCATTTCTTTAAAGTAATAGAATACTATCTAATTCACCACCTCACCCAAAATGCACATATCAAATAATGTCAGGGCCAGAATTCCAAGTCTTGATTGATTGCTGTATTTCTGATCCCTGTTCTTAACCAACAGAAGATGTTGCTGTCTGCTATAGGAGAGTCTTCTATACATTTTGCCAAGTAGTCAATGTTGCTTACTCTTTAAGAGATACTGCTGCTGGGAGATCAGAATTTAGTTTTATTAAAGCAGGGCCATATGTTCACTCTAGCTCTGCCTCCCTCTCTCTTCACTCGCACCCATCATTCTGGTACCTGCCACTGCCGGCTGCCTACTTAATGTCTATTTTTCTTTCCTGCCTTAATACAAGAAGCTCAATGTTGTTTAGGACAACACTACTTAAAGAAAAACATTTCTAGCAAGGGGCGCTCATGTGACCAAATTCTGAGTTATGAGTCGTAAGAGGAAGGCATTGGTGGCACTTAAAGGAAACCTTACTTTTCTGATGAAAATGGAGAGGCTGTACTGGCCCATCATAAAGCATCCCCTTTATCTACTGGAGTCATTCCAGAAAAGGAGGAAAAATCTTGGCACTGGGAAGATGATCACCCGCTAATCCGGCAGAACAATAGCCTGGCTTCCTCTCCCAGGGCACAAGAAAACTGTATAACCATTTGGTTCAGCAGTAGAGTGGAACTTTGTGCATAAAACTGACGACAATACCATTGGTGAACACGAAGTACACAGCGGATAATCCAGTGCTGAGTATTCCATCTCCCCATTCTCAGTGCCATTTTCAAGCTGCCCTACTCTATGGTGAGTAATCCCTACAGTGAATTCACGGAGGAAGCATCATTACCTTATGCAATAGTGGAGGAAACTGAGATCGCAAATGGTCCATCAGCTAGAACACCACATGGTTCCAAAGCCCAACCCTGACTAGCTCATGGATCATCTTTATAAAAGCCCAGAAAATGACAGCTGCTAACACTGGAAAGATCACATGATTGATGGTTACATAGGTTGGTGTTTATGCTGACCTTGAGAGCCAAAATGAAGATAAATTCTCAGCTCTAATGTCTTCAGAATCATTTCAGGGAACCATCTTTCCTTACATCATCCAAGCCCTCAACTTTCAAATCCTTTGGACCTTCAAACAACATAACATCATGTCAACCTGCTTTCACATGTTGTGGATGCTCAGGACGAATGCAAAGCTCCCTTGCCTGTCACCTTCTCATCTAAGAGCAGCGTTTGCAGTCACTAAACCCTGTAAGTTATCCAGTTCCTCTTCCCCTGAACTTATTCTGGCCATAGTGAAGTGGCGATTTGGGTTGGCAAACATCATAAAAGGAGAAAGATTCCAGAAGGATGTACTAAGGCTATCATTGTGGTTGTCAAGGGAGAAACAAACAACAAGACATCATGATGCTTGCCTAAACATAGTTGTCCTTAGCAGCTAATTTGACCCTCCAGGTCTAGGTTGATCTTCTCTTTCATGGATTAATCCTCTATCAACATTCTAGAGGAAAAGAAACTTCTTTCAAGTCTTTTGATATTTAAACAGCTAATCTGATTTTGTTTTATTTTGTTTCAGATTAGTGATTCTCAACCTGTGGGTCATAACCCTCTTGTGGGGTCAAAAGACTTTTTTACAGTGATCACCTAAGACCATCTGAAAACACAGATATTTACAGTATGATTCACAACAGCAGCAAAAGTACAGTTATAAAGTAGCAATGAAAATGATTTTACAGTTGGAGATCAGAACAACCCTATATTCAAGGGTCGCAGCATTAGGAAGTTTGGGAAACACTGTTACAGACTGAATATCTACATATCCACTTTATACCCTCAATACACACACACATGCTGACCTTGCCTATGGCCCAGCTGGTCCTCAATTCCTGCATGTTAGGTCTGTTTCATTCTTTTGTTAGTGTTAGAATCTACTTCTCCAGGATTCCAATGAAGACTGGAGACTATTGACTCTCAAGGGAAATTGTCCCAGTAAAACAAAGATTGACTGGATTTGTGCTGGTCTCTTGTTGATCAGAGCTGAGTCTTCAACTCCATAGGTACCACAGATTCATACTTCAAACTACTGACTGGCCATGGCAAGGTCTTGAGAGGAGTCTCAAATTTCCCTCTAACACATCCCAAGCCATACCTCCATGTTCCACATCACTCTCAAGATTGTTATTGTCTGAGCTCCTACAGAACAGCTCACTGAACTCTGAGAACGCAATGGATTTTCCAGCCCAAAGTTCGAAAGTTCTTCCACAATTCAAACATTCCTGTCTGTCACAGAAATAGTCCACTCCTAGCACCAGTTTCTCTTGCTGTGATAAAACACCATAACCAAAAATAAGTTGAGGAGGAAGGGTTTATTTCATCTTGTAGCTATATTTCATCAACTCTCAAAGTTAGGGAAGGAACTGAAGGCAAGACCCTAGAGGCAGAAAGTGCTGATGCAGAGGCCATGAAGGAATGCTGCTTAGTGACTTGCTCCTCATGGTTTCCTTAGCCTGTTTTCTTATTCACGCCTAGGATCGCCTCTCAAGACATATCATCACGCACAGTGAGTTGGACTATCCTGCCTCATCATCAAGAAAATGTACTACAGGCTTGGCCATATGCCAGTCAGGTTAGGGATATTTTCTCAGTTGAGACTCCTCTTAGAAAAAGATCCTAGCTTGTGTGAACTTGACAGACCTAGCCAACACACTATCCAAAGTTGGGAAATACCCAGGGCAGGATTATCCAGGGAGAAGAGGGAGTCTGGAGATGGAAGGTCTTGGGGACCCATAGCCCCCAGAGGACTCCCACTACTGGGCTTCTCCCATTCCCTGATAGGATCCTTTTGTTTGTTCTAATAAAGTCTGTTAGGTTTGTTCCATTTACTCTCTGCGGCTGGTGTTTCTCTCTCCTGGTCAATCTCTGACTCCCTTGCAGTCTGTCCCCCGGGATCTTGCTCTCCAATTGTCACTTCACTGTCTTGTCCCAGTGGTTCTACTTTCCAGGACAGAGCAGAGAGCAGATCAAGCAGAGGTCCTCCATGGCTGCCCTTGGCCCAAGACTTCCACAGTACTTTCTGAGATTTCTTTTCTCTTTTTAGAAATTAGAAAACTACAAAGAAAAGAATGGCAGTCAATTATACTTCTATGACTCAAAATTTATCATCCTTAACCTGATACCTCTTATTTCCTTATAGTCATTGCTAGAAAAAGTATTGAAGTTAAATTTGAATATATTTTCCTTCAGAAGAAATACAAGAAAATTCCAGATTCTGCTAAATATTTTTTTCTGCCACCACAAATCCGATATCCTCTTCAAATTTCTTTCTTTACCTTTTTCAAAAGTATCATCTCGAATCATTGTATATGTAGTTTTACTGTCTTTTAAAAACACCTCAGCATATATCTATGTGCATGGGAAACATATAGTATTAATTTCTGTGGTTTTTAAGTTCAGATTTGACCTGGACAGGGCTTTAATCTTCCAAGAACTGTTTCAGGTGAGTCATGTGATCATCTCAACACAGAAGGATCTCATGTAAGTAATGAATATCATTTCAATAAACACTTAAAAAACTTTTAGCCAACCAGAAAAGAGAAATCAACAAAAATCATAAAGAAAAAGTGCATTAATATCAAAACAGCAACACAGTTTTGAAAGCTAGTACAGCAGCTGTCCCTACATCTGTTCGACAGATTCAGGCCAGAGTTACAAAGACTTGAAAAATTAGGAAAAAGCATCAGGGTGAGTTATAAAAGAAAAAATAAATTTGCTGTACTCTACACACAGTATGATTATGTCTGTCTAAGAGGGGGCTGGTGAGATTGCTCAGTAAGAAAGGTACTTGTTGCTAACCCTGACGACATGAGTTGTTAGATTCCTGGCATCCACTTGACAGAAGAAGATAAGTAGCTTCTAGAAGTTGTTCTCTGACCTGTACACAAGCGCCATGGAACACACACATCCATGCCTCCTCCCGCATACACACACAAATACATTCATGTCATATTTTTAAAAAATACTTTTTAAAAAGTGAAGTAAACCAATATGCAGAACTAGGGTGAAATAGCTGCTATGCATATATAAACTATTCTGTATCTGCATTCCTTCACACTATACAATTAAAATGTGAGTTTGTGGGGTGTGGTTTTGTGTGTGTGTGTGTGTGTGTGTGATTATATGTGTGTGTGTATGTGAGTGTGTGAGATGAATGATTATATGTTTTATATATATATATATATATATATATATATGACTAGATGTATATATAGATTGTTGTAGGAAGGCTGCTTTTTCATTTCCTGGCCACCCAGACCCCCAAAATAACCACACAGAAACTGTACTAATTAAATCACTGCTTGGCCAATCACTTAAGCATATTGCTAGCTAGGTCTTACATCTAGAATTAACCCATTTCCATTATTTTATATTTTACCATGAGGCTTGTGGCCTACTGACAAGGTTCTGGCTTATCTGTCTCCAGCAGCAGCTCCATGGCTTCTCCCTGACTCTGCCTCCTTTCTTCCAGCATTCAGTTTAGTTTTCCCCACCTAACTAAGTTTTGCCTTTCTATAGGTCCAAAGTAGTTTCTTTTATAATCAATGGTAATCACAGCATACAGAGGAAAATCCCACATCATCTCCTCTTTTCTGTTTAAATAAAAAGAAAGGTTTTAACTTTAACAGAAAAATTACATACAACAAAACAGGTATCAAGCAAGAATTACAGTTATAATAGTTACATCTACTTTATCTTTTATCATACCTAAGGAACACTATAATTATAGCTATATATTCTTCAACTCCATCAAATACTCCAGAAGGATATAATGTAATGTATAATGTATCTAGGTTAATAGATAATCATCTATAATAGTCAAGCTTATAGCCATGTTAGTTAGATTTTCTAGATGTACAGAGATGTATTTCAGATGGATAGGCATCCTTCAAACCTTTCAAAGACCTTCAGGATATGGCATTTAAAATGTTTAAAATCTTAGGACTTTTCATGACAGTGAGACACATCTGCTCCTTGCAGCACCAATTACTTCAAGAAGAAGATGGGCATCAAAGTGGCTTCTTATGGAGTTGTAATTCTGAAAGGTCTGTCTTTATATGTTACTTGGACTTTTTTCTTTGCAGCTCTTAATATTCTTTCTTCTATATGTTTAATGTTTTGATTATTATGTAGCAGAGGGAACTTTTTTGGTGTTCAGTAAGCTTCTTGTACTTTCATAGGCATGTCCTTCTTTAGATTGGTAAAGTTTTCTTCTATGACTTTGTTGAATATATGTTTTGTGCCTTTGAGTTGAACTTCTTCTATTCTTATTATTCTTAGGTTTGGTCTCCCAAATTTCCTGGATATTTTTTGTTAAGAATTTGTTGGATTAACATTCTCTTTGACCAATGAATCTATTTCCTCTAATGTATCTTTGACATTTGAGATTCTTTCTTCCATCTCTTGCATTCTGTTGTTTATATTTGCATTTGTGGTTCTGGATCATTTATCCAAATTTTCTATTACAAAATTTCCTTGGTTTGTATTTTCTTTGTTGCGCCTATTTCAGTTTTCAAGTCTTGAGCCATTCCCTTCACTTGTTTAATTGATTTTTCTTCTCTTTCTTTAAAGGATTTGTTGATTTATTCCAATTTTTTGTTTGTCTTTTCCTCCACTTCTTTAAGGGTTAAATAAAGAAAACTGCCTTGGCCTTTTGATAGGGCAGCCCTTAGGTGGGCAGAGTAGACAGAACAGAATGCTGTGAGAGAGAAGGCAGTGTAGCAGACGCCATGCTTCTCTAGCACAAGATGGACACTGGTTAGACTCATGCCGGTAAGCCACAACTCGTAGTGACATACAGATTATTAGAAATGGGTTAAACAAATATGTGAGAGTTAGCCAATAAGAGGCTAGAGCTAATGGGCCAGGCAGTATTTCAATGAATAGTTTCCGTGTAATTATTTCAGGTACACACCGGGAGCCGGGTGGGACAAAACAAGGGGCCCTGCGCCAGAAACGCAGCCCGAGTCCCTCATTGCAACATCCCTCAATACAGCCTATGATTTCTCCTGTAAAGGGTGGGAATGAGAATGTAGTGAGTGGTCTCAGTGAGCAACAGGAACATACCAATAGAGACCTCAGTGATTTTAGAAAAAGAATCTCTACTGAATCCTTAGACCAAAGGTGTGATCCTATCCCTATGGATTGCACTCTCTAAGGAACCTCAGGCTGAATTCCCTTTCTTTTTTAAAATCAGGTTCAATGTATCTGGTTTTATGCTGAGGTCTTTGATCCATTTGTAGTTGAGTTTTGTGTAGGGTGATAAGTATAAATCTATTTGCTTTCTTCTACATGCAGACATCTGATTGAACAATACCATTTGTTGAAGATACTTTTTTTTCCAGTGTGTATTTCTGGATTCTTTATATAAAAATAAAATCCAGTGTCCGTGAGTGTGTGGACTTATGTCTGGGTCTTCAATTCAATTCCATTGATCAATGTGTCTGTATCTGTGCTAATACCATGCTGCTTTTATTTCAATAGGTCTGCAATAAAACTTGAAATTGAGGAATGTGATACCTCCAGCAGTTATTTCATTGTTCAGGACTGTTTTAGCTATCCTAGGTTTTTTTGTTTTGTTTTGTTTTTCCATATGAAGTTGAGAATTGTCCTTTCAAGATCTGTGAAGAATTGCATTGGAATTTTTGTGGGGATTGCACTGAATCTGTAGATTGCTTTTGGTTGGATGGCCATTTTCACTATATTAGTCTTACTAATCCATAAGCATGGGGTGTCTTTCCATATTCTGATGTCTTCAATTTTTTTCTTCAATGGCTTGAAGTGAAAGTCATAGGAGAATTTCACTTGCTTGGTTAGAATTACCCCAAGATATTTTATATTATTTGAGGTGATTGTAAAAAGGTGTTGTTTCCCTGATTTCTTTCTCAGACTTCTTGTCATTTGCATAGGAGGGTAACTGATGTTTTTGAATTAATCTTATATATACAGCTGTTTTGCTGAAAGTGCTTAACAGCTGTGGGGCTTTCTCACTGAATTCTTAGGGTCACTCTTGTGTACTGCCAGATTACCTGAAATAAAGGTACTTGGATTTCTTCCTTTCGAATTTGTATCCCTTTGATCTGTTTCTGTTGTCTTATTGTTCTACCTAAGACTTGGTGTCCTATATTGAATATATTTGGAGAGAGTGGACAACCTTTTCTTGTTCCTGACTTTAGTGGCATACTCTGTATTTCTATTTATTTAAGTGTTATGTTGGCTATGGGTTTGATGTAAACTACCTCTTTTATGTTGAGGTATATTCCTTATATTCCTATTCTTTCCAGTACTTCTATCATGAAAAAGTGTTAGATTTTGTCAAAGGCCTTTTCTGCATGTAACGATTTTTTCAGTTTGTTTATTACATTTATCATTTTACATATGTTAACCATCCTTTCATCTCTGGGAAGAAACCTACTCTATCATGGTAGATGATGTTTGTTGTGTTTTTGGGTTTGATCTGCAATAATTTTATTTAGTATTCTGGTTTCTATGTTCATATGGGAAATTGGTCTGTAATTCTTTTTCTTTGTGAGTTTTTATGTGGTTTGTATCAGGATAACTGTGGCTTTGTGAAGTGAATTATGCAATGTCTTTTCTGTTTCTATTTTGTGGAATAATTTTAGGAGTATTGGTATTAACTCTTTATTGGAAGTCTGGTAGAATTCTGTGCTAAATCATTTGACCCTAGAATTATTTTGGTTGGGAGACTTTTAATGACTGCTTCAATTTCACTATGGGTAATAGATCTGTTTAAATTGCCTAACTGATCTTGATTTAACTTTGGCAAGTTGTACGTATGGATAAAATTATCTATTTCTTTTAGATTTTCCAGTAGAGGTTTTTAAAGTATGTCCTTATGATTTTCTGGATTTCTTCAATTCCTCAATGTCTATTTCCCCCTTCCTTCCTTCCTTCCTTCCTTCCTTCCTTCCTTCCTTCCTTCCTTCCTTCCTTCCTTTCTTTCTTTTTTCCTTTTTGGTTTCTCGAGAAGGGTTTCTCTGTAGTATTGGAGACTGCCCTGGAGCTTGCTCTGTAGACCAGGCTGGCCTCAAACTCATAGAGATTCACCGTCTTCGCCTGCTGAGTGCTGGGATTAAAGGTGTGCAGCACCACTGCTCCCCTCTTTCATTTTTAACTTTGTAGATTCGGATATTCCCTCTCTGCCTTTTAGTTAATTTGGAAAAGGCGTTGTCAATCTTATTGATTTTCTCAAAGAACAATCTCTTTATTTGTTTCATTGATTCTTTGTATTTTCTTTTTGTTGTTGTTCCTATTTTATTGATTTTAGCCCTAAGTTTGATTAGTTCTTCCCATCTACTCATTTTGGGTATGATTTCTTCTTTTCAAGAGCCTTCAGGTGTTCTGTTAAGTTGCTAGTATGAGATCTTTCCAGTTTTTTTTTTTTTTTTAATGTAGGCACTTAGTGCTATGAACTCTTGGAGCTGCCTTCATTGTGTCCCATAAGTTTGGGTATGTTGTGTATTCATTTTTATTCAATTTCTGAAAGTCTTTAGTTTCTTTCTGGATCATTTTTAATTCAATGGAACACTGTTTCCATGAGGGAATATGCTTTCTGTTCTTTCTCTTGTTATTGATAGCAAGCTTTAATTATGGCGATCAGATAGGATGTTGATTTTCTTGTATGTATTGAAACTTGACTTGTGGCCAATTTTGGATAATGTTCTATGAGGTACTGAGATGAAGATATATTCTTTTGTGTTTGGGTGAAATGTTCTGTAAATATCTGTTATGTCTATTTGTTTTATTATTTCAGTTAGCTTCGTATTTCTCTGTTTAGTTTTTGTCTGGATGACCTGCCTATTGGTGAAAGTGGGGTATTGAAGTCTCCCACTGTCAGTGTGTGAGAGTCAATATGTGACTTAACCTATAGAGGTGTTTCTTTTATGAACTTGGATGCCCTTGCATTTGGGACATAGGTGTTAAGAATTGGTGTGTCTTCTTTGTGTTGTTTTTTTTTTTTTTTTTTTGATGAGTACAGAGTGACCTTCCCTTTCTCTTCCAATTAGTTTTGCTTTGAAGTCTATTTTGTCAGATATTAAAAGGGTTAAATCAGTTTTCCTCTTATTTCCACTTGCTTGGAATAACTTTTTCCAGCCCTTTAACCCGAGGCAATGTCTATCCTTGACTTTGAGGTGTGTTTCTTGGATGCAGCAGAAGGATGGATTCTGTTTTCACATCCCTTCTGTTAGCCTATGTCTCTTTATTGGAGAACTGAGAGTGTTGATGTTGAGAGATACCAATGACCAATGCTTTTTAATCTCTCTCTCCTTCTCTCTCTCTCCCCCTCTGTGTGTGTATGTGTGTGTGTATGCATGTACCCATGCTTCCTGTTTCCCTTCTTTAGACTTTGCTGGTCTAAGATTTTTTATTTCCTGCATTTTCATGGCTTTAGTGAACTTCCTTAGGTTGGATTTTTTTCTTCTAGCATCTACTGTAGTGATAGTTTTGTAAATAGATATTGTTTAAATTTGACATTACCATGGAATGTCTTATTCTCCATCTTTTGTTTTGCTGCCTATAGCAGTCTTGTCTGTCATTTGTGGTCTCTTAAAGTCTGCAGCACACCTGTCTGGGCCTTCCTGGCTTTTAGTGTCTTTGTCAAGAAGTCTGGTGTTATTCTGATATGCCTGCTATGTTACTTGGTCTCTTTCCCTTGCAGCTTTTAATATTCTTTCTTCTTTATGTTTAGGTTTTTAGATTATTATTGCCAAGGGGAATTTCTCTCCTGCTCAGTATGTTCTGTAAGCATCTTGAACTTTGATAGGCATCTCCTTTATGTTAGGGAAAATTTCTCCTCTGATTTTGTTTAAAACATATTCTGGGCATTTGAGCTGTGTTTTTATTTTTTTTTCTTTCCTCTATTCCTATTATTCTTAGATTGGGTCTCTTCATAGTGGCCCAGATTTTCTGAATATTTTGTGCAGGGTGATTTTTAGATTGAACATTTTCTTTGGCCAATGCATCCATTTCTGCCACCATATCTTCAATGCCTGAGACTCTTTCTTTCATCTCTTGCATTCTGTTGGTGAAACTTGCCTCTATGGTTCCTGTTTGAGTTGCTAATTATTTTCATTTTCATA
The DNA here is from genome assembly GCA_004026605.1 of Ondatra zibethicus. NCBI lineage: Eukaryota > Metazoa > Chordata > Mammalia > Rodentia > Cricetidae > Ondatra > Ondatra zibethicus. The sequence continues at coordinate 255,248 of PVIU01000821.1, forward strand.
TTTCCCTGAGTTTGGGTTTTCTTTATTCCTTCTACTTCTGTTTTCAGGTCTTGAACAATTTTATTCATTTCCTTCCACTTTTTTGTTCAAAGATTTATTTGAGTTGAGTGATTTATGTTTCTTCCTTAATGATCTCTATCATGTGCATAAAGGCTGTTTTATGGTCTTTTACTTGTGCCTCAAATATGTTGGAATATTTGTGGTCTGTTCTGGAAGGGTTGCTGGGCTCTAGTGGAGACATACTGTCCTGGCTGGAATTGATTGTGGTTTCACAGTGGCATCTAGTTGTCTGGGATGGGGAAGATTGTAATTCTAGGTGCTGATATCTGGTCTTACCTTTGTTGGGTGGGTGTTTTGTTCCTTTGTTTCTGTTTGCTCTCTTATGTGGCTGTGTGTTGATTGTAGGAAAACTTTCCCTGGTACTAATAGGTGTGAGCCCCGGGGTAAAATGTGTTTCTGGGTATTGGGATCTGAGGCTTAGGAATGGGGAAAGGCTTGGAGAGTGCAGAATGGTTCTCAGGAGGGAAGAAAGTGGTGTGTTCCACAGTAGCCTGGTTAGTAAGACCCCTGGAATTGGGGGCAGAGGGTAACAAGAGGCCACAGAAGAAGGTGTGCTGAGGAGCTGGGGATGAGACTGGGGATTGGTTTGGCAGAGCACAGGGTGAGGCCAAGCTCACAAGTTACCCTGCCCACTTCCCTGACCACCTTGGCTGGTGGGTTCCCAAGGAGTGTCTCCTAGAGTTGGTGGCTAGGCTAAAGCAAAGAGTCAGGAAATGGAAGTTAGGAGCTGAAGATCTGGAGAATCCACTGGAGGTATTTACAGGAGTTAAGGGAGGCTGCAATAGGGGATCTGCCACAGAGCTGGGATTGAGACTGGAGGATTAATCTGACCAAGCAGAGGGAGAGATGACGATCTGCAGTTAGACTACCTGCTTCCCTGACCAGAGCTGGGCCACAGTTTCACCAACAGCATCTCCTGGGCTTTCATCAGGGACTCCCACCCTGCCACACAGTGCCAAACCTCAGCTACTCTCTATGACCCCTTCATAGCTTCAAAACCAGCACCAACTGGGTGACTTTTACACTAACAAATTCAGCTATCAGCTGAAACTTGATCATGTCTGGAAGACAGCTTCTGTGTGTTGACTCTCAGGAAACACTTTCCAGAAAAAAAAATCTTACCTCAGTGATGCTGGTCTCTTCTTAATCATGGCTAATTTCTCAGCTCCAACTGACTAGCATTGACTCTCCCTGCAAAGCAAACATTTCACTTTAGTAGGTCTGGTATCGTGTTAGTCACAACTGATTCTTTAGCCCCAGCTATCTTAACTCACAGAATTAAGAACCACAGAATCTTAATTCAAAATAACAAATGACCCTTATAGAGTCTTTAATCTTCTTTCTGAAACTTACAAGTCAAGCCTGTATCATCTGCTTTGCCCTCAACATTCTTATCTTTCAAGCTACCACAGAACCGCTTACCAAACTTTAAACATAAAATAGCTTTCCTAGCCCAAAGTTACAAAGTCCTTCTGCAGTCCTCACAAAGCCAAAATAGTCAGGTCTGTCACAGCCAAACCTGTGATCCTGAAGCTAATTCAGAGGCCATGGAAGAGTGCTGCCTGTTAGCTTACTCCTCAGGGTTTACTCAGCTTGTTTTCTTCTAGAACCCAGGACCACCAGTCCAGGGATGGCATCACTCAAAATTGGCTGGGGCCTCCCACATTAATCACTAGTTTAGAAACTGCTTTACAAGCTTGCTTACAGTCTAGTCTTATGGAGGCATTTATTTAAATGAAGTTCCCTCCTCTCAAGTGACTTTAGCCTGTGTCAAGTTCAAATAAGATTATTCAGCACAACTAACTATAATGTTTTCTCAAAGTATCCTGCACATAGGTCATGAAACCGTATCATATAAAACCCGCCTGGGCACCTGGGTATTTGCCACAGAATATTCCATGTCCCTGTCATGAATGAAAAAAAAATAATTGTGTAAAAGAATCTACCATTCTCAAACAGATAAGCGTGCGATTTCAAAGGCAGCAATGGGTACATAGTCCTGACCCCAAATGTTACATGCAATTCAAACTACTAAGAAAGTGATAAAGCTCTTTAGAAAACTTGCCTACTTTCCTGCCAAAGGAAATTCATATTTTACCTACACTCACCCCATCCATCTTCAAAATAATACACTTCTTCATGTTCATCACCATCAACCATGTCGGCCTGTCGAGACTCTAGAATGAGTACTACTTCAAAGCACCCTCAACCATTTCCCAAAATGCTGTCTATCACTGCTGGCCAGCCTCTGCCCACCGCATTAAATGAATCCATCTCTTTGATGTGTGGCTTGTTGACCTTGATGTTCCAAGCCCTCAGCATTTGCACAGCTTTTCCTTTGGACCCAGGCTCTAGCCTAGTTGCTGGATTTCAGGTTCCTTGTTTTTCTTCTTTATTGCTTATTTAAATCATTTATTTAATCAGTTGGGCTTGGCTTGAACTCACAGTTGGCACATCACTGTAGCTGGAGTCCAGTCTATTCCTATTGGGCTAGCTATAGTTTTCAGAACTTCTTTGTTCCTTGAGGCATTTCACAATTTTACTTACCTCTGAACACCTGTGCCTTTACTTCTCATAATTCCAACCTCCTACACCACTTCATCCCTGATTCCTTGAACTCCTCCTAATCCTTAGGCCTGGTGCTATCTGCTCAACTTGTTATTACTGCACATGACATTATTTAGTTTTAAATTGTATTTATTTTTATTTGTTATTTTTTGTCTCTATGTAAATGCCTATGTCCCTGTAGAGACCAGAAGAGTGTATTGAATCCCCTGGTTGTGAGTTAACACATGGGTGCTGGGAACTGAATTCAGGTCCTCTGCAAAAGCAGTAAGTGTTCTTAACTACAGAATCATCTCTCCGGCCCCCATACACAATATCATAATCACCCAAATCCAAGGTCCACTCAGCCAGAGGGGGTGGCGTGTCATCCATTACATATGAACTATCACACATAAATGCTAGCAGATAGGAGATAATAAATATTTCATGAACAAATGAAGGGGAATCAAGCCAGACTAATGGTATGCCTGGCAAATCACTCATCGTCTGATGAGCGGTACAGTTTGTCTTCACAAAGTCCAGGGTCCCAAGCAGCTCGCAGTTGTTCTGACTCATTATAAGGATCAATCTTCCAAACAGTTTTCACACTGTGTGTGTGTGTGTGTGTGTGTGTGTGTGTGTGTGTGTGATCTTCAGCCTCCAAGTGTTTTAGGTCATTCCTCAGATAATATGTTCCTTAGAGTTGTAAGTGCACTTGTAGATTTTTGCACCTGTTTAAATGTCCTTTCAAATATGTTGTCTGTAATACACAACACTTGCAGTTACAATACTTTCCTCCATAGAAAACCCTATAAGAAAGTTTTTTTTAATTCCCGGGGAGCAATGAAGGGCAGATAAGAGAGACCAGGCAAGCCCGGGTGGCAGCCCCACAGACAGCCCTGGCTAACACACGCTGCCTCAGGAGTTTGATGGTGAGGATCACAGCTCACCTTCCAGTTCTACCAGCCGTTAAGGAATGTTCTTCTGCCAAATCTGAAACAATATGCCAATGGAAATACAAAAAAAGGTGACCTAATGGGGCCTGGTTGACAGCTCTTTTCCTACTGGCTTAATCCTAAGGTTCGCTTCTGTAGCAGAGCTAGGAGATTTAGGATAACCTAAATTATCACAAGATTCAACGTTACAATGAGACCAAAAGAGCACACAGAACTAGCTAAGGAAGAGAAAAATCAACAACCCATGAAAAACATTGTTATGATGTAGTGTAACTGTACCAGTTTTTAACTTTATGTAAAATATATATTTAAACATTTAAGTGTTTGCCTTGATGTTTCAGCTTATACTTTATATATACATATTTCCCTTACTTATTATGCATGATTACACCTTTAAATATATGTATCATATAGTATAGAAATACATGAATGTTACGTCAATCTTTTGTCTCACCATAAGATAGTTTTCCAGTGTAAAAAAAAAAAATGCTGTGGAGCTGTCCTAGCTAGGGTTTCTATTGCTGCAAAGAGATACCATGACCACAACAGCTCTTATAAAGGGAAATATTTAATAGGGTCAGTCCATTGTTATCATGGTGGGCCATGGTGGTGTGCAGGCAGACATGGTGCACATCTTGACTGACAGGCAATAGAAAGTGAACTGAAACAATGGGCATGGCTTGGGCATATATGAGACCTCAAAGCCCACCTCCATAGTGACACACTTCCTCCTACAAGACCACACCCATTTTCACAAAGCTACACCTTCTCATAGTGCCACTTCCTTTGGGGGCCATTTTCTTTCAAACCACCATAAAGATTTTAAGAAAATTACTTAGCTTGGGAAAAGAAAATCTCAAGGAGCCCATGTTTTAATTTTATATAATGTTTAAAAATTTGTGAGGAAACCAGAGAGCACTTTTCTTAAACCAGTATTTTGGGATGTTTTCAAAATGTCCTCTTGTGCTTGCCAGCCCATGTGTCTCAATATCCTTACTCCTGATTTAAGCACTGTTAATCCTTTACATCTTTCTTCTGAAGAGTTTTAAATTGTACTCATAAGCAGGGCTTATTGCTATGAATTTCGAGCAGATAAATTAATTTATATATTAAAATTGTCTTCGGCAAGCCCAGCTGCTTGTGCATGTGGCTAATGGCAGAGGAATGTGTGCTGCACTGGGCTGTGCTTTCCAAGTTAGATTTAACAAAGTGTACCAGCAACATCTCCTTCCTGGGACCAGTGCCTTCATCTCAGAAAAAAACATATTACTCAGAGAATGGCGCCAGCTGCCTGGAGATCCAACGTTTACTGCTGAGGGCTAATGCAATTTGTAGGGTTAAATATTGAAAAACTATAAACCACATCCCATGTTTCCCCACCCAATGTTCCAGAGATTATGCCCTTTCTTTTTACCATTAAAAAAAAAAAAAGAAGAATCCAACAAGTCCATATGTCTCCTTTGAAATTCATGTTTAGATTTATGGCATTATGGCCCATTCCCGAGGTTGTCTTTCACATGACACTTAAAAAGTAATTTACATGCCTATTTTCTCACAAGGTCTTATACGTGCGTGGTGGGGGGAGGATGATTTTGAAGCCATGGCTTTGTAAAAATCAGAGGGAAGGAAAATTAATTGGGCACTGGTGTAACTTTCTCATCGGGACCATCAGCTCACAAATAATGGCATGGAGGAGACATTATTAATCATGAAAACTCAGCCTCGGCTTAGGCTTGTTCCTAACTAATTCTCATACCCTAAATTAACCCATATTTTAAAATCTGTGTTCAGACACATGGTTCATTATGTCATCTCCATATTGTCCATCCTGCTTCCTGTATGTAGAGCTGACGACTCTGCCTTTCTTCTTCCAGATCTCTCTCTGCCTGGAAGTCCTGTCTATACCTCTTGCGTAGCTATTGGCCATTCAGCTTTTGTTACACCAATCACAGCAATACATCTTTACACAGTGTACAAATATCCCATATTATACTGAAATAAGGGCACACATTCTGAATCAGATAGCTCTTTAGAGTCATTCTTTTGTTTTCTGAGGGCCCCATGCTCTGAATTACTTTAAAACTCATATAACCTCTTCCTACTTCAGTTTGTGGAAGTAACAATAGGTGGTTCAGTTCAAGGTTACCAGGGCAATTTTGAAAAAAAAAAAAAAAAAAACCTTTATAAACTTTAGGGAAGTGCCTCGAACAGTCCATGCTACCTCTATTGCTGTCATTATTATTAATCTTGTGCTATAGTGAATAAACTTTTACATTCTACTGCATTGACTGAGCCTGCTGAGGTAATAGAGCTTGACTTAGAGAGAAATCAACCAAATATGACTTACAGGAGACATTAGGTTCTAGTTTTCTCTAGCCTGAGTACACTTTGAAAGCTCTGATGTTTTGCGAGCAAAGTGAAGTAAAAATAAGACCTCAGGTTTCTTAGCTGCAAGGAAAAGAACAAAAGAAAGAAAACAAAAGAGAGGCTCAGAAAGGCTGTAGATGTAGCTAGTAGTCGATGCTCACCTATTGTGCAGATGGCCTCGGTTTTTATCCCTGATGCTATAGGAGCAGATCCAGTCTGGTGGAAGCAGAAAGGAGACACAGAAAGGATGCTGAGAGGAATAAGGATTAAGAATGATGAGGAAGGCACAGCAAACCAGGTTCTCAGCACACAGGACCCAGCCAGAGAGAATCCCAACTCTTTGGGCTCTCGAAAGAGCACACTGCCCTGAACCCAGAGACTGTTCCTTTCAGCCATCTCACTTCCTCTGGGTTCTGGAGAATTTTCTGCCTCTGCACTCTCTCATATGTCACTAGCAAGAATCACTCTACACATAAATCTTCATGACTTCTGGAAATTGCTATTGGAGATCACACCCTGCCTCTGGGATACTGGATGGGCCAAGGAGTTTATGATCATGAACTACACAAAGTGCCCAGTTCTTTCAATGCACCCCATGCTTCTAATGACTCCCATGACAAATAGATGCTTGCCGTTTGCATGTCTGAGGAGCTGTGATAACTTAAAATTTCCAAGGTACCAGAGGGCCCTTACCTGAAAAAGAAACTGAAAATATTTGTAAAGATTGACCTCAATATATTGTTTTGTTTTGAAAGAGGGACATAAAATAAGATAATCACAAGAAGTTCATGAAAAGAGGTTTGGAATCTACTAAATATTTTATTTTTCTTCTTTTATTTTTACCCTCTGGGATACGATATTTAGATACACTTTCTAAAATACATGCCGAATCCAATCAGCAAATTTCTTCCCTTGTCTGTGTAGAGGGGAGTGACAGACATCACCTCCATCATGCTGAGTTCTACAGTTCTGGAAACTGCCACTGGCTTTCTTTATTGAAAATCATCAGGGGCTTTGACAGATAGAGGGGACAGGATAGGGTGACACACTATGATACATCTTGACAGCGTGTCTCAGAGGGGCTGTCCCTGTTAGGGTCCATTCTTTGAATTATTTTTTTTTCTATCCAGTGTCAAAGAGAAAGCATGTATATATGGCCTTGCCACTGGTGTTTCCCGAACACAAAGGACAATGGACGCCTAAGATTAAAATCTTCATTCTAACCTGGTAAATTTTCATCATGAAGTTTGGCAAGACTCGTTTGGACTCAGGTTCATGCTTCCGTACCAATGCGAAAATGCTTGGGCTGAAAACTACATTGGCTATATTTTAGTCTTGACTTTTGATGTGATTCTAAGCAAACTTAGAAGTTTTTTTTAAGCAGGTATTAGAAATGTTAAAATGAGCATTATAAGGCACACTTCATTACAATTCATGTACCTGGAATTTATCATGACAGCTGCCTCAACAGTGTGTCGTCAGGGCCCAGTGTCACCTAAGAGGTCTTATTTTGATTGTAAGAAGATGGAGTCGCATTGGCAACTACTCTTCAATTAAACTGGCCACTTTCCCTGTGGTAGAAAATAATCTGTTGTGCTAAATAATTTGAAATGGTGTTTTCGTTAATAGGCAATTAAAATGTATGGCTAACGAGGCTCCCGAGACTGAAAGCTGAAGCGACAAGCTATCATTTAAACGGTTTCTTTAGCTCAGGCTCTTGCCAAAACCGGGAGTGATTCAGAGCCTCTTTCTCCAGGAAGGTACAGCTTTGAGGCTATGACTTGCTTCCAAACTAATTGACTTGGATCCTATCTGAGGCAGAACCGTTCTCAAGCCACCGTTGGGGCTCCCATCTCTCTAGCTTGCAATATGGATGCAAGGGAAAACAAACCGAAAGGTGAATTAAAAAAACAAAAACAAAAACAAAAAACAAGAATGGCCACCATGGTGACGGACTCTGCTGCTTGGCGTATCGTCCAGATGAGCTGATGTAGTACCTCAGTTTCCTTGCTTATGGCCTCATGATAACTTGCCTGACATCTCAAAGCATATCTTAAAATATTCGTCAACCTCTGGCATCCCTTCCTGCCTTGGGCCTCGTGAATTAAACATTTATCCAGTCAGCAGCTTTAGCAGAAAGGAGAAGCCAAGTTTCATCTATCAACGTCAGGAACTGAATCACCCCCGTGGCTGCAGATCCTCTACAACCCTGTGTCTTTATAGCCAAGTTGGTAAACAGTCAAATGGTGCCAGCACCTGCGTTCCTGGTGCATATTCATCCTCTGGTCTGGTAACATGACTACCAAGGGAAAACAGTGAGTCCCTTGCAGTCAGCCCTTCCTTTCTGTTTTTTTGGCAAGTCTAAACCAGTCTGCTGAGATTACCAAAACAAAGTCTCACACACTGGGTGGTGGAAACAAATGTTTAAGGTCTCACAGTTATAGAAGCTGGAAGCCCAAGTCACAAACTACAAGTTCTGGAAGCTTCAAGACTAAAGTGTTAGTAGAGTTGGCTCCTTTGAGAGATGGGGGGGGGGAATCTGGCCCAGGTCTCTCGTTTTGCTTTTTTTGTTGTTGTTGATTTTTATTGAGCTCTACATTTTTCTCTGCTCCCCTCCCTCCCTCTCCCCTCCTCTTCAACCTTCCCCTAAGGTCCCCATGCTCCCAATTTACTCAGGAGATCTTGTCTTTTTCTACTTCCTATGTAGATTAGATCTATGTATGTCTCTTGTAGGGTCCTCATTGTTGTCCAGGTCTCTCGTTTAACTGCTGGTTATTTGCTGACAATCTTTGGCGTTTTTTGACTTGTAGAAGTGTC